>SJYC01034192.1:0-38198 GCA_006408675.1 Madoqua kirkii
AGAATGGGAAAGACTAGAGATCTCTTCAAGAAAATTAGAGATACCAAGGGAACATTTCATGCAAAGATGGGCTCAATAAAGGACAGAAATGGTAGGGACCTAACAGAAGCAGAAGATATTAAGAAGAGGTGGCAAGTATACACAGAAGAACTGTACAAAAAAGATCTTCATGACCCAGATAATCATGATGGTGTGATCATTCACCTAGAGCCAGACATCTTGGAATGTGAAGTCAAATAGGCCTTAGGAAGCACCGCTACGAACAAAGCTAGTGGAAGTGATGGAATTCCAGTTGAGCTGTTTCAAATCCTAAATGATGATGCTGTGAAAGTGCTGCACTCAATATGCCAGCAAATTTGGGAAACTCAGCAGTGGCTACAGGACTGGAAAAGGTCAGTTTTCATTCCAATCCCAAAGAAAGACAATGCCAAAGAATGCTCAAACTACCGCACAATTGCACTCATCTTACACGCTAGAAAAGCAGTGCTCAAAATTCTCCAAACCAGGCTTCAAAAGTACGTAAACTGAGAACTTGGAGATGTTCAAGCTGAATTTGGAAATGGCAGAGGAACCAGAGATCAAATTTCCAACATCTGATGGATCACCAAAAAAGCAAGAGAGTTCCAGAAAAACATCTATTTCTGCTTTATTGACTATGCCAAAGCCTTTGACTGTGTGGATCACAATAAACTGTGGACAATTCTGAAAGAGATGGGAATACCAGCTCACCTGACCTGCCTCCTGAGAAATCTGTATGCAGGACATGAAGCAACAGTTATAACTGGACATAGAACAACAGACTGGTTCCAAATCAGGAGGGGAGTACGTCAAGGCTGTATATTGTCACTGCGCTTAACTTCTATGCAGAGTGCATCATGCGAAATGCTGGGCTGGAGGAAGCACAAGCTGGAATCAAAATTGCCGGGAGAAATATCAATAACCTCAGATATGCAGATGACACCACCCTTATGGCAGAAAGTGAAGAACTAAAGAGTGAAAGAGGAAAATGAAAAAGTTGGCTTAAAGCTCAGCATTCAGAAAACTAAGATCATGGCATCTGGTCCCATCATTTCATGGGAAATAGATGGGGAAACAATGGAAACAGTGACAGACTTTATTTTGGGGGGCTTCAAAATCACTGCAGATAGTGACTGCAGTCATGAAATTAAAAGACCCTTGCTCCTTGGAAGAAAAGCTATGACCAACCTAGACAGCATATTAAAAAGCAGAGATATTACTTTGTCAACAAAAGTCTGTCTAGTCAAGGCTATGGTTTTTCCAGTGGTCATGTATGAATGTGAGAGTTGGACTATAAAGAAAGCTAAGTGCCAAAGAATGGATGCTTTAGAACTGTGGTGTTAGAGAAGACTCTTGAAAGTTCCTTGGACTGTAAGAAGATCAAACCAGTCAATTCTGAAGGAAATCAGTCCTGAATATTCATTGGAAGGCTGATGTTTCTACTGAAACTCCAATACTTTGGCCACTTGATGCAAAGAACTGACTCATTTGAAAAGACCCTGGTGCTGGGAAAGATTGAAGGTGGGAGGAGAAGGGGACAACAATGAGATAATTGGATGGCATCACTGACTCAATGGACATGAGTTTGAGCAAGCTCTGGGAGTTGGTGATGGACAGGGAAGCCTGGCATGCTGCAGTCCATGGGGTCACAAAGAGACATGACTGAGCAACTGAACTGAACTGAATGATAGAAATATCTTGATGTGTCATTTGCTTTAAACCAGGAGACCTCTCATGACCGAAATATCTGGCAGATTGTTTTGCTAATAAAATGTAAAGTCCTTTCATTATAAGCACTCTTTCTCCAGCTCTGACTATATGCCCAGAACATATAAAATTTAATAGTCTCCTTTAGCAGTAGTCGTATAACATTGACATTACTATGACAGTTTTCATAAACTTAGTCTCATTAAGTGACCTGTTCAGGGTGACATAGCATGGCAGTGGGAGTGAAGGGATTAAATCCCAAACATAACCAAGTTCAAAGTCAGAACCACCAGGAGTATTTGAAGTGATCCTTCATCTGTACCGGCCCTGCGATATACCCAAGACTCTGCGTCTACATAGGCCCCGAGGTATATGTGGGGGAGGCGCCTGTGGTCACGCAGTCGGTAATTCTCCCCTCTTCTCCTGACTATGCCAACCCACTCCAGTATTCTTGCCTGGAGAATCCCATGGATGGAAGAGCCTGGTGGGCTACAGTCCACGGGATCACAGAGAGTCGGACACGGCTGAGCGACTTCACTTCACTTCACTTCTCGTGACTGTTCTTCTTTCCCTGATGCTACTGTCACAGTGATCTCAGATGAAAAGGAGAAACTGCACTCATGGAGGCAGAATGGCCAACCACATCACCGTGGCTAGAATGGCAAGAGGACTGTTTTTAAAAAATGTGAACTTGAGCGTAATGAAGGTAAGCATTAGATGGAGAAACCTTCTTTTTTCATATACACCCTAGAGAGGGAACCCCAGAGTCCCAAGCATCAGGGACATCAGTTTTGGCCAAGTGTCACCCTTAAAGGCTCCTGATCACCCACAGAACCAAGTCCCAGTTCCCACCATTGGGTAGAAGGCCCAACTCTGAGTGTTTCATGCCATCTGTTCAGGCTCGTAACAGTCCCTGTATCTTCTTTACTTGATGTTTTGTGTGGTCACTATTTTAGAATATTTAGTATGTTAATTACAACATGAATTTCCAAACCATTTGGAGACTCTGACTGGAAGTGTCTGCCTATACCTTGTGGGAAACAGTCCTGTTTTAGGGTCCTGAGGATTCCCAACATGGCATTGCCCCCTGCAGCGTGTGTGGCCCTCTGATGTGCCCTACATGTGGCATCCTCCATGTCCCCGTGTCCCACACATGATCCCTTCCATGTCTCCGTGTCCCACATGTGGCCTCCTCCATGTCCCTGTGTCACTGAGCAGAGGCCTCTGCTACCGCATGTTACACATGCTTCCTGTGTGCCCTGCATTGCACTCAGTTTATCTCACTTGATTCTATGAAATAATGTCCCTAGGACATGTTATCCCTATTTCATAAATCTGAAATTGAGATTTTAGGGGAAAGGCTTAACGTCCTCATGGTTATGTGACTGGTAAATTCCAAGACCAGGATTCAGACTCAGGTGGTTCTTACTCTAAAATCCATGAAAATTAATAATATTCTCCAACACACGCTCATCTAATTTAGTGGCTCTGTGGCTATCATATCAGCAGAGTAACTGCTGATGGATGCCTGAGGTGTCCAAGAGAAGTTCAAGATCTCTTTCACTTCTTTTAAAGTGTTAGGGCTTTCCCTCCTAGGTTGTTGCTGCTGCTAAGTCACTTCAGTAGTGTTCAACTCTGTGCGACCCCATAGATGGCAGCCCACCAGGCTCCCCTGTTCCTGGGATTCTCCAGGCAAGAACACTGGAGTGGGTTCCTAGGTTGTTACACTGCCAAATTGAGAAAGGAGCCAGTGACCTTGAGCATCTGGGAAAATTGCTCCCACCTGGCATTGGGGGTGTTCAGGTGATGCCCCCCTCAAACGATCAAGCCTTAACTGCAAGCAGGGTGGCTTTATAATTGAGCTACCTTGTAGCTATAGAAGGGCGATGTTTATGGGGAGGACTGTGCATCTGTAGTCGACTTTTAGACACTGAATCCAAGTCTATCTCCTTGTCTGTGTCCTTCGCTGCACTGTGTCTATACAATACATATTTTTCTTGTGTGCACTGAATTGATCCAAGAGGGAATGACAATGGGGCTCTGCTTTCTGGTGGGGAAAGATTAGTCAGAACAAAACAAGATGAGCAAATGTAGGGAATATGGTCAAAGGTGATAAGACCTGAGGGGGGGATCAGCAGGTGGGCAGGCAGGGCTGCTGCGGGTCGGTGGACAGCATGGTGGCCTCCGCAGGGTGAGGAAGCAGGAGCTGGTGGGGAGCTGGCAGTGGACCCTTGGAGAGGGCTGGTGCAAAGCATGTTCTACAGAGGAGGCGCCCAGCCAGTGGGTGGAGGCTGGCTTCCTGGAGAGTCCCGGGGTGTCCTGCACGTGGAGAGGGTGCGTCTTGGGGCTCGCCCTTGGCATCAGCTGCCAGGGGACTGACAACTGCAGGGTCTGTGGATCCTGTAGACGCCTCCTTTCCTCACTGCTCTTCACAGACGGCACAGATGAGGCGGCTTCTGTGAAAGGAGCTGAGTGGCTGCCCTGGGGCACTTGTGTCTGTTCTCTTGTCCTGGCGACGCTGCCTGGGAGGTTGAAGTAGAGAAGCAGCTGGGAGTCAGTGATCATGCTTGAGAGCAAGGCCTGGTTCTAGGGCTCAGTTAGCCCACCTCCAACAAAGCCTGAGCCGTAATCTGCAGTGGAGGGCTGTTAGCCTCTAGCAGATGGGGCTTTCTCCAGTTTACTTTGCTCAAATCTGTAATATGCCTGTGATACGCAATAGTTCTACTGAACAATGGGCCAATCTACCAGTTTATTCGCAGTTTAGCTGGTGAGGTAGATGCTACTAGTCTTCTTGCCACACCATCTTTAAAATGCTTAAATTAGATTCCTGGGGATTTTTGATCATATAAATAAAATTGGGTTTAAATATGCTCATATAGTTGGGTGATTTGTAAGTTCCTATAAGGAAACCGGTTGGCAGTAGTAGTAACTGTGTATTGATTATCACTACATGCTAAGGGCTTGGTATAATTCATCTTATTTAATGCTCATAACAACCCCATATGGCACAGAGGAATGAATTAATTTGCCAAAGTCACAAAGCTGGCAGATGACAGTAATGGATGCCTGTGTCTGCTCAGTGTTTTTCTCTCTTTCCCTGCTGCTGGCACCTCTTAATCTGGGGATTTGTGCCTCCCTACCCCATGGGACCTCTGACTGAAGTCGCCATCCTGTCACCGTCTCATTCACATCCTCAGAAACTGACTAGCTCTGCATTTCTTCCGGCCATAATGGTTGGTCGTTTGATGAGCAAGTGACACCAGTCCAGCCAATGAGAGGTTTTCCCTGGGCTTTTACAAATGGCCTTGAGAAGGGTGTGTGTTCCTGCTTACGGAGCCGTCAGATGAGCGAAGTGAGCCTGCACGTGCTGCAGCCACCATCCCACCTCCAAGGCCTGGAGGAGATCACCTATGAACACTTCCGCTTCAAGGAATGCAGCCACAGGGAGGAGGGAGGTAGTGAGGAGAGACCCAGAATACTCATTCCCCAGAATACTCAGGCCAGCTTCATCACAGCTGTGCAGGGATCGACTCCCTCTTTTGATTAAGCTGATGGTGGATTTCTGTCATTTCCAGTCAGCACACTGGCCTGACTGTGGGCAGAGCTGGGATGTGAACCTCATGATTTTTTTCTGTTGACAGACTCAGCTTTATGGTGAGGGGAAGATTGCAAGTTAGAGCCAGTATTACTGAAGAATTGTCCCTATGGATCCAGTTTCAGGACCCACCTCACCCTGATGGTCAGTGTGTCTGGTGGGCTACTGGCCACCTGGCTCTTCAGTCCCCTGGCTTTGGAGAGAGAGGACAGTGGTTGACCTGCCATGTGATGTAGCATAGGAGTCACCAACCCCTGGGTCACAGACCAGGACCTTCCATGGCCTGTTAGGAACTGGGCTACACAGGAGGAGGTAAGTGGTGGGCAAAACCAAAACTATCCCCCTCCCTGGTCCGTGGGAAAATTCTCTTCCACGAAACCAGTCTCTGGTGCTGAAAAAGTTGAAAACAGCTGATGTGGAGGACTGGCAGAGAGACTGTCTTCTGCTTGTTAAATGGTTGTAAGTCAGCCTTGTCCTGCCTCCAACCCCAGCTCAAAATCTTACAAGTTTTCTAACTACGTGTTCAGTTCAGTTCAGTTAAGTCACTCAGTCGTGTCCGACTCTTTGTGACCCCATGAATCTCTGTGGGCAGAGCTGGGATGTGAACCTCATGATTTTTTTCTGTTGACAGACTCAGCTTTATGGTGAGGGGAAGATTGCAAGTTAGAGCCAGTATTACTGAAGAATTTGTCCCTATGGATCCAGTTTCAGGACCCACCTCACCCTGATGGTCAGTGTGTCTGGTGGGCTACTGGCCACCTGGCTCTTCAGTCCCCTGGCTTTGGAGAGAGAGGACAGTGGTTGACCTGCCATGTGATGTAGCATAGGAGTCACCAACCCCTGGGTCACAGACCAGGACCTTCCATGGCCTGTTAGGAACTGGGCTACACAGGAGGAGGTAAGTGGTGGGCAAAACCAAAACTATCCCCCTCCCTGGTCCGTGGGAAAATTCTCTTCCACGAAACCAGTCTCTGGTGCTGAAAAAGTTGAAAACAGCTGATGTGGAGGACTGGCAGAGAGACTGTCTTCTGCTTGTTAAATGGTTGTAAGTCAGCCTTGTCCTGCCTCCAACCCCAGCTCAAAATCTTACAAGTTTTCTAACTACGTGTTCAGTTCAGTTCAGTTAAGTCACTCAGTCGTGTCCGACTCTTTGTGACCCCATGAATCGCAGCATGCCAGGCCTCCCTGTTCATCACCATCTCCTGGAGTTCACTCAGACTCACGTCCATCGAGTCTGTGATGCCATCCAGCCGTCTCATCCTTGGCCGTCCCCTTCTCCTTCTGCCCCCAGTCCCTCCCAGCATCAAAGTCTTTTCCAATGAGTCAACTCTTTGCATGAGGTGGCCAAAGTACTGGAATTTCAGCTTTAGCATCATTCCTTCCAAAGAAATCCCAGGGTTGATCTCCTTCAGAATGGACTGGTTGGATCTCCCTGCAGTCCAAGGGACTCTCAAGAGTCTTCTCCAGCACCACAGTTCAAAAGCATCAATTCTTCGGTGCTGAGCCTTCTTCACAGTCCAACTCTCACATCCATACATGACCACAGGAAAAACCATAGCCTTGACTAGACGGACCTTAGTCAGCAAAGTAATGTCTCTGCTTTTGAATATGCTATCTAGGTTGGTCATAACTTTTATTAGTAGAAATGAATAAAAGGTTATAAATTTCCTCCTGTCATTAAGTAAAAGCCCTTTCTTTGTTCACCAAAGACTGAAGAATTTTCTGTTACTGTGAGGTCTCCTCAAGCATATGCACATACACAGGCTTGTATGCACAGAGGCACTCATGTGCTGGTAAACAGTCTTAGACTGGGAAAGAATAGCAGTGTGGCATCCTGAAGCCTCCTGTGGGTGAGCAGAGACCAGAGGCAGGAGGGAAGGGCTAGGTGATGGTCACCTCCTTGTCTTGAATATGTGCCCCAAATCTGACCTGGAGGCCCCTCCAGGTGCCGTACTCCTCCATGCAGGGTGTGTGTTCCAGCTACTGCTCCTTCTCCCAAGGCCAGTGTCAGCTGGCAGCTTCCAAACTTTTGTAGGCACCTGGGTCGTCACATGAGTTTATTTAAAATATTTCCAATAGGGTATATCTGGGATAGGCCCAGGCATTTGTAGTCCTAAGTGAGCCCTTTTGGTTCTGATGTGTGTGACCCACTGACTAGCCTTAGTAACCCAGGGCTACAGTGAATGTCTGAGATGCTGGTTCTCTGTTGATGCTGCATTTTTGCTTTTTCCACATATCAAGTGAAAGTGGAATGTTCCAGGCTAACCTCAGACTTTTCTCTTTCTACACTTTTATTTCCATCATTTAAGTTCTGAGTTTCATGTTTCCCCAACCTCATCTCCTATTTATATCTTGGAAAAAATTACTGCTAGTGGACAAGCTGATGAGTCACAGGTGGGTAAATGTTCTGGCCTTATTTCCCCCACTGAATTTATTAATATGTCTGGAAGCTTTGGCAGTGGATACAGAGATGACTACAGAGTTCTGTTCTGTGTGACTAGGTGTTTATAACCTTGCTTCCTGTTGGCATCAGCAGATGCTTATTCTAATAATGAAGTAAAGAAGCCTTCCTGGATATTTTGGTATTTAACTCTGGAAGTGCAGTGAACAATAATGAAGTATTGATAAAGAAGAGGAACCATTTAGAATTGGATCCTACCATTTTTTCCCCTCTCATTTTTATCAAATTTGCATTTCAGCTTGTTGTCATAAGGGTAAAAGTTTTTTGTATCATTTCCTTTCTTGTTACTAGGAAACTTTCTTGTTGTAATCTGCCTACCAGGGCTGCTTCATGGCTGAATAGTTGATCTGTATTTCTCTATTTCAGATTTTGGCCCTGGTTTTCATGCACGTGTATGTGTTGAACAGGAAATGGTCTTTGCTGATGCAGAGGAGCCAAAGATTTCTGCTGATTCCTACCTTATCCTCTGGAGCATTCATCTAAATCCACAGCAGATGTCTGCGTTAGAAAGCAACATCTCTGATTCTCTGTATCTCTGATGCACTTCTTTGAAGTCTGAGTGCTGTCTGGAGTCTGTCCTGTTTTCTGGGAATCCTCAGAGAACAGTGCCCAGCAAGTGAAAGCTGTGCACTTATTGTCTTCAATACATGTGTAACATTACGGGGGCTTCACATTGGGAGCAAAAATGAAGTCCTGCTAGCTTTCAGAGAGCAAGTAGGCCAGCATACAACAACAAGGGTGGAGGTGTGCAGAGTTCTTAACAAAACACTGGAAGCTGAAAGACAATAGAAAAACACCTTCAGAATCCCAAAGGAGAGTGTTCTTAAGCCTGGAATTCTATACCCAGCCCAACTGTTAATTAAGAACAAGTTTAGAATAAACATACATTCAGACTTCTAAATTCTCAATATTTACCTCTCAAGAATCCTTTCTCAGGAAGTACTGAATAATCTACTCCTTCAGACAGTATCATGGATCAAAAGCAGGGGTCCAGATGCATCAGAGAGGGTGGGTTCCCAGGATGTTTGTGACCAGGCATAGAGCATGGTCTGTGTATGTTGGGGTAGGTCAGAAGGCTCTAGTGGTGTTCTTCAGAAAGGCAAAACTTACATGCTGCCTGATACAACTGAGGTGATAGAAGATTTAGACAATGAGCAGAATGTTGGAGTTAAATTTATGGAAAGTACAGATAGCTAAGCAACTGAAAGGGAGATAATTATTTAAAACAGGGATAATAAAATATAATGGAAAGGGAAAAAATCATTATAGTATACTGCTTGCCTCAGCTGTGATTAATGTTTGTGTGATAATAGCAGAGGGCTTCTCTGGCGTCTAAGACAGTAAAGAGTCTGCCTGCAATGCAGGAGACCCAGATTTGATCCCTGGGTTGGGAAGATCCTCCTGGATAAGGGAAAAGCAACACACTCCAATATTATTGCCTGGAGTGTTCTATGGACAGAGGAGCCTGGCAGGCTACAATCCGTGGGGTTGCAAAGAGTTGGATATGACTGAGTGACTAACATTACTACACTACTGATAGCAGAAACAAAGAATATTGATAGAACCAAAATCAGCTCTATTAGAAGGAATGGGGACAGTTAGGGTGCTTGTAGATGGTTGAACACTGGGTTGAAAGAGAGCTACACCTTGTTTTCCAGAATGGCTAGTCCATAGGTTTGCCTACATCTGAGAAGCCAAAAAATAGCAATATAACCATTTTATTTAACAAACAGAAACAAATACACACAAAAAACAGCCCTCCAAATTGAAATTGGTTGCTGTGAGAAATAAGGGAGGATTTGGGGTGTTATCCTTTTTCTAGTAAGCTTCGTAGACAACTTTATATTTTTGAACCATGAGCAGATATTTTTCATATGCAAATAAAACCCATCAAACCAACAAAACATCTGTATCATATGGGCAAGTGTTCAGATAGCACACAATCACCGAGACCTCTTCAGTGTGCTACAGTCAGTTCATGAGTCCTGGTGACACCACTGAAAGAGGAACTCCCCAGGTCAGTAGGTGCCCAATATGCTACTGGAGATCAGTGGAGAAATAACTCCAAGAAGAATGAAGGGATGGAGCCAAAGCAAAAACAACACCCAGCTGTGATGGGACTGGTAATAGAAGCAAGATCCGATGCTGTAAAGAGCAATATTGCATAGGAACTTGAAATGTTAGGTCCATGAATCAAGGCAAATTGGAAGTAGTCAAACGGGAGATGGCAAGAGTGAACATTAACATTCTAGGAATCAGCGAACTAAGATGGATCGGAATGGGTGAATTTAACTCAGATGACCATTATATCTACTACTGTGGGCAGGAATCCCTTAGAAGAAATGGAGTAGCCATCATAGTCACCAAAAGATTGCAAAGTACAGTACTTGGATGCAGTTTCAAAAAAGACAGAATGATCTCTGTTCGTTTCCAAGGCAAACCATTCAATATCATGACAATCCAAGTCTATGCCCTGACCAGTAATGCTGAAGAAGCTGAAGTTGAACAGTTCAATGAAGACCTATAAGACGTTCTAGAACTAAAACCCAAAAAAGATGTCCTTTTCATTATAGGGGACTGGAATGCAAAAGTAGGAAGTCAAGAAACACCTGGAGTAACAGGCAAATTTGGCCTTGGAATGCGGAATGAAGCAGGGCAAAGACTAATAGAGTTTTGCCAAGAAAATGCACTGGTCATAGCAAACACCCTCTTCCAACAACACAAGAGAAGACTCTACACATGGACATCACCAGATGGTCAACACCAAAATCAGATTGATTATATTCTTTGCAGCCAAAGATGGAGAAGCTCTATACAGTCAGCAAAAACAAGACCGGGAGCTGACTATGGCTCAGATCATGAACTCCTTGTTGCCAAATTCAGACTTAAATTGAAGAAAGTGAGGGAAACCACTAAACCATTCAAGTATGACCTGAATCAAATCCCTTATGACTATACAGTGGAAGTGAGAAATAGATTTAAGGGACTAGATCTGATAGACAGAGGGCCTGATGAACTATGGCCGGAGGTTTGTGACATTGTATAGGAGAAGGAATCAAGACCATCCCCAAGGGGCAAAAAAAAAAAACCCTGCAAAATGGCTGTCTGAGGAGGCCTTACAAATACCTGTGAAAAGAAGAGAAGCAAAAAGCAAAGGAGAAAAGGAAAGATATACTCATCTGAATGCAGAGTTCCAAAGAATAGCAAGGAGAGATAAGAAAGCGTTCCTCAGCAATCAATGCAAAGAAATAGAGGAAACCAATAGAATGGGAAAGACTAGAGATCTCTTCAAGAAAATTAGAGATACCAAGGGAATATTTCATGCAAAGATGGGCTCAATAAAGGACAGAAATGGTAGGGACCTAACAGAAGCAGAATATATTAAGAAGAGGTGGCAAGAATACACAGAAGAACTGGACAAAAAACATCTTCACAACCCAGATAATCATGATAGTGTGATCACTCATCTAGAGCCAAACATCCTGGGATGTGAAGTCTAGCGAGCCTTAGAAAGCATCACGATGAACAAAGCTAGTGGAGGTGATGGAATTCCAGTTGAGCTATTTCAAATCCTAAAAGATGATGTTTTGAAAGTACTGCACTCAATATGTCAGCAAACTTGGTAAACTCAGCAGTAGCCACAGGACTGAAAAAGGTCAGTTTTCGTTCCAATCTCAAAGAAAGGCAATGCCAAAGAATGCTCAAACTACTGCACAGTTGCACTCATCTCACACGCTAGTAAAGTGATGCTTAAAATTCTCCAAGCCAGGCTTCAGCAATACGTGAACCGTGAACTTCCAGATGTTTAAGCTAGCTTTAGAAAAGGCAGAGAAACAGAGATCAAATTGCCAACATCCACCGGATCATCGAAAAAGCAAGAGAGTTCCAGAAATGCGTGTATTTCTGCTTTATTGACTATGTCAAAGCCTTTGTGTGGATCACAATAAACTGTGGGCAATTCTGAAAGAGATGGGAATACCAGACTACCTGACCTGCCTCTTAAGAAACCTATATGCTGGTCAGGAAGCAACAGTTAAAACTGGACATGGAACAACAGATTGCTTCCAAATAGGAAAAGGAGTAGGACAAGGCTGTATATTGTCACCCTGCTTATTTAACTTATATGTAGAGTATGTCATGAGAAACTCTGGGCTGGAGGAAAAACAAGCTGGAATCAAGATTGCTGGGAGAAACATCAATAACCTCAGATATGCAGATGACACCACTCTTATGGCAGAAAGCAAAGAGGAACTAAAGAGCTTTTTGATGAAAGTGAAGGAGGAGAGTGAAAAAGTTGGCTTAAAGCTCAACATTCAGAAAACTAAGATCATGGCATCCGGTCCCATCACTTCATGGCAAATAGATGGGGAAACAATGGAAACAGTGAAAGATTTTATTTTGGAGTGCTCCAAAATCACTGCAACTGGTGATTGCAGCCACGAAATTAAAAAAACACTTACTCCTTGGAAGGAAAGTTATGACCAAACTAGAGAGCATGTTAAAAAGCAGAAACATTACTTTGCCAACAAAGGTCCCTCTAGTCAAGGCTATGGTTTTTCCATTGGCCACGTATAGATGTGAGAGTTGGACCATAAAGAAAGCTGAGTGCCGACGAATTGATGCTTTAAAACTGTGGTGTTGGAGAAGACTCTTGACAGTCCCTTGGACTCCAAGGAGATCCAACCAGTTCATCCTAAAGAAGATCAGTCCTGGGTGTTCATTGAAAGGACTGATGTTGAAGCTGAAATTCCAATACTTTGGCCACCTGATGCGAAGAGCTGACTCATTGGAAAAGACCCTGATGCTGGGAAAGATTGAGGGCAGGAGGAGAAGGGGACGACAGAGGATGAGTTGGTTGGATGGCATCATCAACTCGATGGACATGGGTTTGAGTGGACTTCGGGAACTGATGATGTACAGGGAAGCCTGGCATGCTACAGTTCATGGGGTTGCAAAGAGTCAGACATGACTGAGTGATTGAACTGAACTAATGAACATTTTGTTTATATATCTTGCATTTTTGTTTCTTTGGATATATACACCAGGGTGGAATTGCTGGTTCATATGCTTTTCTATACAACTAGGAAATGAGAATATTATTGTTTTGGATCTGTTTAGCTGTCCAAGGCATAAATAAATGTTTTGCTCATTAGGACTTTGTAAAGAATGTCTGAAGGTCCATAGCATGATGTTTTGTCATGAGAGAGTTGGACACGACTGAGCTACTGAACCTAACTGACACTATCCCGAAGGGAATTGCCTCACTTCAGAAAGTGGTACCTTATCGGCTAGGAATGAACCCACCATTGCTGTAGCTGGGTGAGCGTGATGTCTTCGTACAGCTCCTGCCACCACTACTGACTCCAGGACCTAAAGAGACATCAGTGAGGTTTCAGCTACTTTTATTCCAAGTAATGTACTCACCAAACATCTTTCTGTCTCCCCAGGGTCTCAGCCCTTCCTAAAGCTCCCCAAATCCCATACAACGATAACTGCAGGCAAGGCCAGCAAGAGAAAGAACGCGGTTGACTCATAAATATCACACCCTCTGTTGGCGCTGCTGATGGGCATTTGGCCACGTAATCATTGAAAGAGCTCTCTCTGGAGCATCACTGAGATGGTCCCAATGAAAACAGCTAAGTGACTGTGCTACAGACACACCACTAGCTATTCTGTGATACCAGGAAGCCTTGAAGCACGCACATGGGAACAGAATAAATAGGCTTGTCCACCGGTCACAGTTCGAGTACTTTGGTGTGGAAACCCCATCCTGCCTTAGTGTTTGCGAGCTCTTTGGAACCGAAACAGTGTAAAGGAAGATGTTAAGGTTTGGGTCATATCAGTATCTAACTCCTTTATAACTGGTTCTGTGACAAGTCCTCTATGTTTCATTTACCTCACGTATAAAATAGGAATAACTGTTTTGTTATAGGATGACTATAAAGGCAAGATGGAACCACTGTTGTTAATTCCTGAGCCCCACATCTTAGTCATCGCTGATGACGTGTATAGAGGAGATCTGTAGTGGGCTGCACTTCATGGGGTTGCAAAGAGTCGGACACAACTTAGGGAGTAAATAACAGCAACAGAAGATGTCACTTGGCACACAGGAGATTTTCCGTAAAAATCTGGCAGATTAACAACATCCATTGAGTGGATTAACACAGAGCCAGATACTAGGAGATTAGCACTGACCCTTGTCCTTGTTCCTTTCTTCAAGCAGCCTCACTCCTTCCTTCAGCCAAGAAGAAACTGAAAAATTCTGACGTTAAATGTTATGTGTGAGTTAATAGCAGAAATTAAATTTGAACTGAAGCTAAAAGATTTGGCAAAAAAAAAAAATATATATATATATATGTGACAGTTAAATTTCAGTTAGATAAATCATATTTGGGACACAACACTAAAAGAATAGTTGTCTATCTGAAATTCAGCTTTAAGAGGGCAGCATGTATTTTATCCGACCACTCTACTTGGGATGAAAATCCTGATCTGGGAGCACAGGACTCTTTCCAGCGGATCATGCTAATCTGGAGAAGGAAGTGAGAAGTCTAAGCAGGGGAGCTCGGCAGGAGGCGGGGAGGGGAGCCCCAGATATGCGAGTGCATGCAGGATATGCCTAAGGGGCGCGGGCCCTTGCTGGGCGGGGAAGAGCATCTGCCACACTTGAAGAGTACACGGCCAGTTGCTAATTCCTGGTCCAGTTGGCAGCCTGCCTGTGATTCTCTCCAGTGTCCTGAAACACAGAGCTCCGAGACGAGCCTCCTCGTCCGTCATCTCTTTCTATTCCCTCCAGGGCCTGTATTATCAGGTTTATGCATTATCTGTCTCATTCCTCATCTGGATTATTTATAGAGAGTGTTATAGGTTGTATGTTGGTATTTCACAGATGAGCTAGCAAGACCCAGTTTTTCTTAGCTGTTCAAATCCATGCTTGTTTCCTGGGGGAACGCAAGAGTGCAGACACTGTGAGGTGGCTTCAGAATCGGTCTTTTGGGTGACTCTGGTGAAACTTGGTGGGAAACCACATAAAAACATCTCTGTGTTTCCCCAGTAACTCACGCTGTCCATTCAGTCCAAACCAGCATAGTCACAGTGAAAGGCTCCCCACCATTCTCAAAACCTCCCATGAAATGACGGAGGTGGTGCTCAAGATCCAGGGGTGACTTGCTCTGCTAAGAGACACTCGCACTGTGGAGCTGCCAAGGGGTAGCTGTAAAACAGGGTTATATTTGAGCCACAGGTAAGAAAACACGTTAGTACGGAGCAATCGAAACTTCCCTCCTGCCAGTAAAGATCAGCAGAAACTATGAATAGAAAAAAAAAAAAAGCACAACTTCAAGGTAAAGAGAATAGTTTCACTTAAAGAAAGGCTGATTATTTTCATAAAAACCTCCATAGACCTGGCAGCAATTATTAAAGAAGCAATTACTGAGGATAAGGAAATGGAGATTTCAGATGAATATGCAATGGCAAAAGTTATACTTAATGCAAAGAAGTAAGCAAACAGCAGAAATAATTAAAAGCTGTTAAGGCATATGTCTATTTGGCTGGCACATATGTTATTAAAAATAAGAGACTCTATAGTCAGTTGCTTCTAAGAATCGATCTTTGCCACAGACCGTTTCCATGATGTGTATGATAGTATTTTACACCCATGGAGTGCCTTTCATCGGACACATCAGGGTTTCCATGCTTCGTCTCGCTCTGCAGTAGATAGTACTCACTGTGGAAGTAGCTCACCTCTGGCCTCACTGAAGGCCGTGGGGTTTGGTTCCTTGCTCCAGCCAGTGTTAGTGATGTGCAGGTGGGCCTCAGGATGCCAGGGCCCCTTCCTGTCACGCTGCTGACCGGACACCTGTCTTTCACCATTGCTTTTTTTGTGGTCCTGGGTGGAGACAGAGGGAGAAGCAGTTACTGGCTCAATGGCAATCTGGCCTTAGGTTTGCTTTGCTTTTCTTTTCTTTTTCATTAGGCTAAAGTTAAGAGCTTCTCCCATGGTGCTAATGGTAAAGAACTCACCCGCCAATGCAGGAGATATAAGAGATAGGATTTCAGTCTCTGGGTCAAGAAGATTCCCTGGAGGAAGGCCTGTCAACCCACTCCAGTATCCTAGCCTGGAGAATCCTATGGACTGAGGAGCCTGGCAGGCTACAGTCCATGGGGTTGCAAAAAGTCAGACAAGATTGAAGTGACTGAGCACACAAGGGAAGTAGTATGAAGGGTGCCAGATTAAGTACCAGCGCCTACGGGGTCAACCTAGAAGAGAACAAAATCATTAAGATTAGGTTTGAAGGAAAATAACAAAAACCTCAAATAACAGTGAGTGCAGTAAGTAGGGTTTGTTGCTGTCTTACAGAGAAGTGGGGGTGGTCCCTCCACCGGATTGACATGAAGCCGCTGTGACGCTCCCCTTTTGTAGGGCTGCCGTATATTGCAGGTGTCTTCTGCTCAGTCACGAAGTGGGCTCATGATCCTGCAGTCCTCACACTGGCTCTCCTCCAGCTGGGAGGGGAGGGAAGGGGAGGGATGCTGCTCTGTCTAAGGGGGTCATTGGGACCTTCACGCACTCTCCACCTTGTCCTGTTGGGTGGAGCTTAGCCACCTGGCCACATCTGGCTGGAAGGAGGCTGGAGAATGTGCTCTTTATTTTCCACTTACAGTTTGTGAAACAGTCATTTAAAAACTCTTCAAAAAACAAAAAAAAACTCTTCCAAATATGCTTGACATCTGTTTCTCTTGAGCTAGAGTTTCTAAAAGTATCTATGAGGGTAATCTTTGAATTGTCAGTGGAGTTATCATTTTAATTATTATTTGAGTCGTCACAGTCAACCATCACAATCATCTCGGCCATTCCTCTGTTTAGGTTTTGTGTGCGTGGATGATAAACTGCCGCATGAATGCTTGACCTTGCTGAGTAAATCAAGAGTCCCTGGAGATCAGACGGTCAGTTGGTGTGAGTGGTCATGTGCCACCATCACTCTGTAAAAGCAGGGCGCCGGTGGTCTGTGTACAGAGAAGCGCACGGGAGCAGTGTGGCCGGCAAGTGGGCACCTGCCTCTTGGTGCCGTCAGAGGGAGGGCGGGGCTCATCGTGACAGCTGGTCCTGGTGGAGTTGGCCGTGAAATGTTACAGCCCAGAGAAGATCAGCATTTAGAAATTTAAATTTCTAATTTTATTATGTTTGATATATTTTATTATAAAATAAAGATCTTTGTCAGTGCTACCCAGGACTTCCCACGGGGCTCAGTGGTAAAGAATCTGCCTGCTAATGCACGAGACACGGGTTCGATCTCTCAGTTTGGAAGATCCCTTGGAGAGGGAAATAACAACATACTCCAATATACTTGCCTGGGAAATCCCATGGACAGAGGAGCCTGGCAGGCTACAGTCCATGGGGTCGAAAGAGTCAGACACGACTGAGTGACTAAACGGTGACAATTGATACTACCCAGCAGATAGTCCAGAGCAGTGATTCTCTACTTTGCCTGGGTATCAGAATCACTTGGGCAAATCTAGTTTAAATTACAGACTTCTGGGGCCCACCTAAGACCTACTGAATGAAGATTTCTGGCATAGGACTCTAAATCTTCATTTTCCCAAAGCTTCTGAGGAGACTTCTGAGGCAGCCATCCTGATGTTATTCCATGGACCAGAATTTGGGGAACATTGGTTAAAACTGGAGAACATACTACTCAGGGTTTGGAGCATGGGGTCAGAATTCAGGAGGCAAGATTCTTTGGCAAAAGTGGAAATAAGGGTACTTGAATAAACAAGACTGGTTTAGAAGATCTGTGACTAGGCTTATTTGGTTTTGTTTTTCCCATTGGCTATTTTATATATGGTAATGTAAGTTTCCATGTTATTCTCTTCATACATTTCACCCACTCTTCCCCTCTCCCCGCGTCCATATATTTGTTTTGTTTTAATTGCTGTGAAAGGCTTTCTTTACAGCAGGCTTATTCCACATGATGCCTCTAGCATTACTGCTTCCCAGTGTCTCAGTGGCTTTCCTTGCCTCTCTGCTCTTCTGCATTCCAGCGCCAACCTCACTACATAGGCATTTAGCGCTAATATATTGTAATCAGTATTTTATCAGTGTAAAAATCAGTATTTTATCACTGTAATCAGTGTATTTTGTCAGTGTGCAGTTGAATCATTGGATTTTGACTTGGGAGTGAATTTTGGCATGGAGTTCAGCTGCTTTTTATAAAGTGTGCAAACAGTTACTTCATACTCAAAATCTCAGAAGGTGCTCTCACCATGCCCACCCCATGCCTGACTTACTTGATAGTGTATAACGGTTTAAACATGAAAACTTAAACTGAACGAATGGGAAATTTGTGTAAAGTGATCTTATTCTGTTTCCTAAATTAGAATTATTTAGAATACTGTCCAGAAAGCTTAAGATAGAAATTCTTGCCATCAGCCAGGTTACAGAATTTGCTATTTCATCTTCATCTAATGATAAAGTCTCCCTTTACGATCCTCGCACTGAGGATCAGTGCGATCAGAACAGGAGCAGGGTGTGCGTCCCGTGGAGTATGGAAGCTTAGAGATGTTTAGTAAACTGCACTTCTGCATCAGGCAGAGCGGGACTGTCTGTGTCTAACCAGAGCCCTCTTCGGACATGTTCCTGCTTACAAAAAAGAGGAAGGCAATACTCCACCTTAAACCATCTCTTTTCTTTCTCCCTCAAAGCCCTCTACCTCTTTGTGGTACGTGATCGCCATCTCCCGTGCTTCCAGCATCTCTCTGTTTCTCTGAAGACGGGCTCCTCACCTGGAAAGGCCTGTTTCTGGTTCTGCTCACCCATCTTCTTTCTCATTAGCTACCACCAAGATGCTGATCACTGTTAGACAGTCACTCAAGACTTCCTTGTCGGTTTACCCACAGGTCTCAGGCAGGCACTTTCTGTCACCCAGCAGCCCTGTTGTTTGCCGTCTTAGTCTCTAAGGTCTTTTGGGTCACGTGACACTCCCTTGATTTGCTCTCTTCTCCAGTCCATGCCTTCTCCATCACTGGGTAATTTTGGAGTGAGTTTCTAACCCTGCTGTCTCCAGTTTCTTGTGAGCATCCCGGAATCCCGGTCCAGCGCAGTCTGAGCTCTGTCCCCATTAGTCATCACCCAGGCCTCCTCCCTGAGCCCGAGCCACTCCCTCCCTGTGCTGTTTTCTTCCTGCAGCAGTCAGCTTGTGGACCGCTCCCCCACTGCCTCCCTGCCTAGAATCCCTGGAGCCCTGCTTTTCTGTCTCTCTGTTGAATTTTTGCTCTCTCCTTCATACTCTTTTCTCCTGTTCCAACTCCAAATCGTGGTCTTGGGCTCTCTTCTCTCTCCTAACTTCACATTTTTGTAAGTAATTTCATTCTATTCTCTGTACTGATGGTCTCCAAATCTCTGTTCCAGCCAGAAACCTTTGACTTTGTTCTTGACAGCTCCTTACACATGAATAATAAACCTCTCAGAAATGGTATCTCAACATGGAGCCCTCAGATTCTGTTCCCTGCTCCAAAATCACTTCCACGGTTTTTTCCATTTTCATTTTCTGAAATAAAAACCAAAGTTTCCATCTTGATTTCACTTCTTTCAACATTTCTTACATCTTCTTTCATACATATTTTTAAGAGGAAAATAAGACTATGTATAATAAAGGTGTTACAAATTCTAAGCAAAAATTGATGTGAACTAAAGTGGAATTATATGAAAACTTCCAAAACCATTATACATGGTGACTGAAGTGGAAAAGTTATAATGCTGACAATTTGTATCCAATTAAGAGAGTAAAAGACTTTCAGTGGTAGCCTGTACTTAAAAATAACAGAAGTGGTTGCTTATGCCAATTGGCTATTTCAAGTGAAGAAACCTAGCCATGATCTCCATTTAGATTTTCAGAGGTGAGCTGCATAAAGGGAAGAATCTTGAACTGAACTCTGAATTTAGTTAATTTGCTCAAATCACAGGAAAGCATTGAGCTTTTTAATGGGATATAATTAAGTTTCTTCCTGGAGGTTTGATTGTGTCACTGGGTCAGCACTTTTTAAAAATAATCTGGTTCAAATACCTTTTCCTCTTCTCATTGTAAATGCAAGATAGAATAACAATGAGAGTTGCCTTTTATGTCACCATAAATCGTATTTTGAAATGAGAGGATAATGGCTGGGGAAATAAGAGATGTAGAATCAACACTTTGGAACAGAAAAGCCTGTGACGGTGATGGCCAACCTGTGGGTTCCTGATAGCTGTAAAGGAATGTATGTGGGAGAGGAGGGTACATCGTGTTATGAACAGAAGGCCACAGATCCATGTGTCAGATGCATTATCTCGCAGATGTATGTTCCTCTCCTTTATGTTTAAAAATGCTACAGCATTTAGAGCTGAATTTGGAAATAATATATATTGTTAATGACATTTACTAAACATTTGCAAAAGATGCAACCACTCATGAGTTGGTTCATGAGATTTTTAAAATATCCTCCACAGATTTATTTGCCATTTTATTTTTTATTGAAATATAGTTGATGTACAGTGTTGTGCTACTTTCCACTGTATAGCAGAGCGACTCAGTTCTATACATAAATACATTATTTTTAAAATATTCTTTTCTACTATGGTTTATCCCAGCAGACTGGGTGCAGTTCCCTATGCTATACAGTGGGACTTTGTTGTTTATCCATTCTAAATATAATAGTTTTACATCTACTAACCTCAAACTTCCAGTCCATTTCTCACTTTCCACCCTCCCCCCTCCTTTGGCAACCACAGGTCTGTTCTCTGTCTCTGTGACCCACAGATATGTCTGAATTCATGCCTTAAAGCAGAATAAATTTCAGATGGATCCAAGACATAAATGCAAAATGCAAATAAAGTTATAAGAAGAAACCACAAGAAGATGCTTTAAAAATAATCTTAGAAGGAGGAACACTTTTTAATATGGCATAAAACCAGAAAGCTATGAAAAAAGTTTTGAATTGTGCTAAAAAAACTGTCTGCATTTTAAAAACTATCACAGTCAAAACACAAATGAAGAAACATTTGTGATATATATTACAAAAGACTGTTTTCATCAGTATATAAAGAGCTCCTAAAATCAATAAGAAAGGGCAGGCAACTCAATAGATAAAAGGGCATATTTTATGATCAAATAGTTTAAGGGCAGGGAATACAAAGAGATCTTAAATAGGCGAAAACGTACTTGAGCTCACTTAGAAGAGTAGATGTACCAAAAAAAAAAAAAACCCTTCATGGGAACATATTCTCCCATATTCTTAGAGAGCTAAGGTCTAATGTGCATTCTCCTGGCAAATGCGGGGAGGAAGTAGAAATCCTCTTACATGGCTAAGAGAGGTATGAATGGCTGCACCTCTTTGGGGTGAAATTTAGCGCTAGTATAGAAATTACTAATGTGTATGCCATTTTTTTTCTAGCATTTCCACTTTCACGAATTTATCAATGGATGTAATCCATGCACCTGCGAAGTAGATTGTTGAGTGGGTTACTTATTGCAGCATCAAAGGTCATAACAAAAGACTGGCAATAGTCTAAATGGCCATCACTAAGTCAGTAGTTAAATAAATTGCAAAAATATATATGGTAGAATACTGTATAGCTATAAAGAATGGCTAGACTCTCTGTGGATATATGAAACTGTCTCTTGGTTTATACTGCTAAGTGGGGGGAAAAAAACTCAGTATGCAACTAGCAACACAGTATGTTGCTATTTACACAAGAGAAAGTAATCTGTCCTTTTGTACATGGAGAACATGGCTCAGAAACTAAATGAGAATCTGAGAGCATGAGTTGCCTCTGTAGAGAGCAGGATGGAGAAAGGGAGTGTGTGCACCATGTGTCCTTATACACATTCACACTCAGAAAGATGGTACAGCCTTCGGAAACAGAGCATGCACAGAAGGGCTTGAGAACAGTCTCTGGTCCATTGCTGAGTTTTGCACCCTGATAGTGATCAGTAAGAGTTTGGGAGGTGATGTGGTTTGCTGTGGTTCAGACAGCTCAGTAGCAAGGTCCAGGCAGGCCTGTACACTCAGTCCAGGCTTTGGGTGGAGAGATGGGGCAGATCCCAGCATGAGGAAAGAGCCAAAAAGCCATGATGGAAACCACGGAGATCAGAAAACACAGCATATCTAGGGATCTGGTGGATGGAAGAACCAGGTAGCATAATGTGTAAAAGAGACGAAAATAGGTGAGCCCAGAGTGCAGTGAGGGCAGATGTGGGGAGTAGGGGATGAGAGGACAGGAGAACTGGAAGGTTCTGTAGAATCTGGACTCTTTATGTCTAGGCAGTGGGGAACTGATGATGAGCTTTTAACTTACAGCTAATGTGAACACATATGGACTTAGATTTGAAGACACTGCTCTGATTACAGTGTGTGAAATGGGCTGGTGTTAAAAGACCAAAACGGGCACTGTTGAGCCAGAATACTGGTGGAGATGTAATAGTGCATATATACTTTATTTTTTTTCAAGGTGATTTTATTTATTTATTTTTTTTATTAATTTAAAACTTTATTCTATTTTACAATACTGTAATGGTTTTGCCATACATTGACATGAATCAGCCACAGGTGTACACGATCTCCCAATGCCGAAGCCCCCTCCCACCTCCCACCTCACACCATCTCCCTGGATCATCCCGTACACCAGCCCCAAGCGTCCTGTATCCTGCACTGAACATAGACTGGTGCTTCATTTCTTATATGATAGAGATACTGTTTCTATGCTGTATATGGGTAAATAAGGGCTAACAGCTGCATTAGTCTTAGTAACTGTCCCAATAATATTTAAATTGCGGTATAAACTCTGTGCATCTCTGCTAATGTCTTCATTTGGAAATATTATTGCTGAAGTTCATCTGAAACCCCACAGGCATCAGTGTTTTCAGTGCCCACCATACCATCAGTTTACTTTGTCTCTGTGTGAAATGCCAGGCTGGATAAAGCACAAGCTGGAATCAAGATTACTGGGAGAAATGCCAATAACCTCAGATATGCAGTTGACACCACCCTTATGGCAGAAAGCAAAGAACTAAAGAGCCTTTTGATTAAAGTGAAATGAGGAGCGTGAAAAAGCTGGCTTAAAACTCAACATTCAGAAAACTAAGATCCTGGCATCTCGTCCCATCATTTCATGGCAAATAGATGGGGAAGCAATGGAAACAGTGACAGATTTTATTTTGGGGGGCTCCAAAATCACTGCAGGTGGTGACTGCAGCCATGAAATTAAAAGACAATAGCTCCTTGGAAGAAAAGCTATGACCAACCTAGACAGCATATTAAAAAGCAGAGACATTACTTTGCCAACAAAGGTCCATCCAATCAAAGCTATGGTTTTTCCAGTAGTGGTGTATGGATGTAAGAGTTGGATCATAAAGAAAGCTGAGCGCCAAAGAATTGGTGATTTTGAACTATGGTGCTGGAGAAGACTTGAAAGTCCCTTGGACAGCAAAGAGATCAAACCAGTCAGTCCTAAAGACAATCAGTCCTGAATATTCATTGGAAGGACTGATGTTGAAGTTGAAACTCCAAGACTTTGGCCACCTGATATGAAGAACTGACTCACTGGAAAAGACCCGTATGCTGGGAAGGCTTGAAGGCAGGAGAAGAAGGGAACAACAGAGGATGAGATAGTTGGATGGCATCACTGACTCAATGGACATGAGTTTAAGTAAGCTCCAGGGATTGTTGATGGACAAGGAAGCCGGTGTACTGCAGTCCATGGGATCACAAAGAGTCAAACACAACTGAGCAACTGAACTGAACTTCTCTATAAATTGTGTGCTGTTGTGATGGTTGATTTTGTGTGTCGAACTGGAGGGTATAAATGGATGAGATTCGTATTAAATTGGGGGATGCCAAATAAAGCAGATTGGAGTCCCTGATGTGAGTGGGTTCCACCTAGTTAGTTGAAGGCATGAGTAGAATAAAAGACTGGCCTTCTCAAGCAAGCCAAGTTCTCCAGCAGGCAGCCTTCCAGCCCCCAGGCTTCATGTGCATGATTGGCTCTCCTGAGTCTCCTCCCACTCACCCATGCTGTAGGTTTGGACTTGCCAGCCCCATAATTCTAGCATCAGTCTTTATAGTAAATCATCTCTTATTGGTCCTATTGATTATTGGTTCTGTTTCTCTAAAGAACATTGACAAATACAACTGTAACATCTCATAATTTCTGTATTTCTGATAAGTGGATTTTTTTAGATAAATAAAACTCATTTTTTAAAGCATTTAAAAATGCTCTTTAAAGTGGTAACATCAAAACATGCAGAACATGGTATGTGTATATGTATGTATATATTTATATGTATATATATATGTGTCTATACACATACTTTGCACACCCTAAAATATGTTTATTAGACATTTTGGTAACTCCATTTTTATAACCATTTTGTTGTTGCTTCTGTCTTGTTTTATCCTGTGCCCGACTGTTCCTGAGTGGTGCTGAACACTGCACATGTAGAAATAATGTCACGGTCCTGAGCATGGTCGTCTTCCTCATGGGGTGGTTCAGCACCGTTTTTGATAGCTGGGTTTCTAGGTGCTCTTTCAAACGGAGAACAGCTGGACAGGGCTGGCAGTGATGTTCCCAGGCTGCCTTAAGCCCCCAGGCCAGGTGTGTCTCTCTAGTTGATACCTGTGTTAGTGTGCTAGGGCCGCGGTGAAAACGCACCATGAGCTGGGTGGCTTAGAAACTCAGCATCTCACACGTCCCAGATCCAGGTGCTTGCTGGGTTAGTTCCTTCCAGAGAAGAACCTGTGCCAGGCTCCTTCCTTGATTTTGTGGTTTTCGGTGATCTTTGCTATTCCTTGAATAGGAGTAGCTTCGCCCTGGTCTCTGTCTTCACTTTCACTTGACATTCTCCCTGTGTGTCTTCTCTCTATCCAGGTCTCCCCCTCTTAGAAAGAGGTGTTTGTTTGTTTTTGCCTGCGCACAGGGTTTCTCTAGTTGTGATGTGCAGGCTTCTCACTGCCGTGGCCTCACTTGCTGGCAAGCACCGGCTCTAGAGCACAGGCTCGTTAGTTGTGAGGCACCGGCTTAGTTGCCCCTAGGTATGTGGGATCTTCATGGGCCAGGAGTCAAACCCACGTCCCCTGCATTGGCAGGCAGATTCTTAACTAGTGAACGAGCAGGGAAGCCCTCCCCCTTTTATAAAGAGACATTCATAGTGGATTGGGTCCCCCTAACAACTTCATCCTAATTTGATCAGCTGCAAAGACCCTATTTCCAAATAAAGTCACATCTCAGGCACTGGGGTAGGAACTTCCACATTCAGTTCAGTTCAGTCACTCAATCGAGTCCTACTATGAGATAGTTGGATGGCATCACTGACTCAATGGACATGAGTTTAAGTAAGCTCCAGGGATTGTTGATGGACAAGGAAGCCTGGTGTACTGCAGTCCATGGGATCACAAAGAGTCAAACACAACTGAGCAACTGAACTGAACTTCTCTATAAATTGTGTGCTGTTGTGATGGTTGATTTTGTGTGTCGAACTGGAGGGTATAAATGGATGAGATTCGTATTAAATTGGGGGATGCCAAATAAAGCAGATTGGAGTCCCTGATGTGAGTGGGTTCCACCTAGTTAGTTGAAGGCATGAGTAGAATAAAAGACTGGCCTTCTCAAGCAAGCCAAGTTCTCCAGCAGGCAGCCTTCCAGCCCCCAGGCTTCATGTGCATGATTGGCTCTCCTGAGTCTCCTCCCACTCACCCATGCTGTAGGTTTGGACTTGCCAGCCCCATAATTCTAGCATCAGTCTTTATAGTAAATCATCTCTTATTGGTCCTATTGATTATTGGTTCTGTTTCTCTAAAGAACATTGACAAATACAACTGTAACATCTCATAATTTCTGTATTTCTGATAAGTGGATTTTTTTAGATAAATAAAACTCATTTTTTAAAGCATTTAAAAATGCTCTTTAAAGTGGTAACATCAAAACATGCAGAACATGGTATGTGTATATGTATGTATATATTTATATGTATATATATATGTGTCTATACACATACTTTGCACACCCTAAAATATGTTTATTAGACATTTTGGTAACTCCATTTTTATAACCATTTTGTTGTTGCTTCTGTCTTGTTTTATCCTGTGCCCGACTGTTCCTGAGTGGTGCTGAACACTGCACATGTAGAAATAATGTCACGGTCCTGAGCATGGTCGTCTTCCTCATGGGGTGGTTCAGCACCGTTTTTGATAGCTGGGTTTCTAGGTGCTCTTTCAAACGGAGAACAGCTGGACAGGGCTGGCAGTGATGTTCCCAGGCTGCCTTAAGCCCCCAGGCCAGGTGTGTCTCTCTAGTTGATACCTGTGTTAGTGTGCTAGGGCCGCGGTGAAAACGCACCATGAGCTGGGTGGCTTAGAAACTCAGCATCTCACACGTCCCAGATCCAGGTGCTTGCTGGGTTAGTTCCTTCCAGAGAAGAACCTGTGCCAGGCTCCTTCCTTGATTTTGTGGTTTTCGGTGATCTTTGCTATTCCTTGAATAGGAGTAGCTTCGCCCTGGTCTCTGTCTTCACTTTCACTTGACATTCTCCCTGTGTGTCTTCTCTCTATCCAGGTCTCCCCCTCTTAGAAAGAGGTGTTTGTTTGTTTTTGCCTGCGCACAGGGTTTCTCTAGTTGTGATGTGCAGGCTTCTCACTGCCGTGGCCTCACTTGCTGGCAAGCACCGGCTCTAGAGCACAGGCTCGTTAGTTGTGAGGCACCGGCTTAGTTGCCCCTAGGTATGTGGGATCTTCATGGGCCAGGAGTCAAACCCACGTCCCCTGCATTGGCAGGCAGATTCTTAACTAGTGAACGAGCAGGGAAGCCCTCCCCCTTTTATAAAGAGACATTCATAGTGGATTGGGTCCCCCTAACAACTTCATCCTAATTTGATCAGCTGCAAAGACCCTATTTCCAAATAAAGTCACATCTCAGGCACTGGGGTAGGAACTTCCACATTCAGTTCAGTTCAGTCACTCAATCGAGTCCTACTCTTTGTGACCCCATGAATCTGCACGCCAGGACTCCCTGTCCATCACCAACTCCTGGAGTTCACTCAGACTCACGTCCATTGAGTCCATGATGCCATCCAGCCATTTCATCCTCGGTCATCCCCTTCTCCTTCTGCCCCCAATCCCTCCCAGCATCAAAGTCTTTTTCAATGAGTCAACTCTTCGCATGAGGTGGCCAAAGTACTGGAGTTTCAGCTTTAGCATCATTCCTTCCAAAGAAATCCCAGGGCTGATCTCCTTCAGAATGGACTGATTGGATCTCCTTGCAGTCCAAGGGACTCTCAAGAGTCTTCTCCAACACCACACTTCAAAAGCATCAATTCTTCAGCACTCAGCCTTCTTCACAGTCCAACTCTCACATCCATACATGACCACAGGAAAAACCACAGCCTTGACTAAACGGACCTTAGTCAGCAAAGTGATGTCTCTGCTTTTGAATATGCTATCTAGGTTGGTCATAAATTTTCTTCCAAGGAGTAAGCGTCTTTTAATTTCATGGCTGCAATCACCATCTGCAGTGATTTTGAAGCCCGCCCCCAAATAAAGTCTGACACTGTTTCCACTGTTTCCTTTTCTATTTCCCATGAAGTGATGGGAATGGATGCCATGATCTTCGTTTTCTGACTGTTGAGCTTTAATTCCACTCACATCAGTCCTTTTTCCTGCACTTTATCTGAAGGAGGGCTGAGCACAGCTGAGCTTCCTTGATGGATCCTAATGCTGCATTTTTGTTCTGAGTCGTACATGCTTTTCAATTTTGTTTAGTTTCTCTTGGTTCTAAGCTGGTGCCTTGAGAAAAAGAAATCCACCTGGGTGGCTTTCTGTGTTTTCACGTCTTAGCCAACAGGTTCTCATTGCTTTGCCACAAAGTCGCTAGAATACAGGACGCTGTCACATGAATGAACACCACAGTGATTTTTGGTGTGTGTCTCAAATAGTCAGTGGCACATGCTTGTATCAAAAAGTGTTTATTGCTTATCTGGAACCCATATTTTTATTAGTGAAATCAGGTGATCCTACCTAGGGAGATCTGCAATATTTTCACATAGGTTTTATTTAATGCCTGTGTTATTAGTAATATTTAACATGTAGTGTGTCTCATTGTTTGAGGTGGAAGGCGGGTCAGCAACCAGCTAGCTGGGCACTGCTTGGAAAAGAACTCTCCCTGCTTTTGACAAGAAGTATTTAACTGGCTTGACCAGACTTGATGGGCCTTTCTCACCCTTGTTACTTTTGTGCCTGATGTGCTAAGAACCCAGAATAAGTGTTGCTCAGATGGAGACAAATTAAATGGTGCACTTGATGCTGTGTACACACTCTTATAACACTGCTGTTTGTCTGTGCTATCTCAGTGAAGAAACGGCTGATCTTGGTGAGGGAGAGGCCGCAGTCACTGTCTTAAATGCAATAGAAGAATTCTCCTGGGATGCTCTGCGGCAGTGCGTCTGGTGTGTGTGATTTTGTTTTTCTTAACGTCCTAAGACTTGCACTGATTTAGTCCTTGAAAAATTTTAAAAACAGATTTCCTGGGTTTTCCACTGTGAGCTAGATATCTAATGTTCTCTTTTTGCTGCTTTAAGGAAGAAGTCTAGATCATCAGGCCCTCTTACATTTCCCACTAGAAGGAGAACTACAGGCACATGTTAGTAATCTCCGTGTGGACCATGCAGTGTGGATGAAGGCCTGGCCAGCCAGGCTGTTTTATTGTCCTGAAGTCATAAGGGATTGAGGACACTTTATTGCTGAAAGAATGGAACGATCATAGCTTAATTGAGCTGAACATAAACGACACTGTTTGAGTCTCTTAAAATTTGCAGAGAAACAAATCTCTCCCTTGTTGAATGTTAAACTGAAACAAATTGTTAGAGAATTTCTGTATGTTCATTTACCCTTACCCTCTTACCCTTGATACCACATCAGAAAAAAAAAAAAAAAAGAGCCTTGCAATTTTTTTAAAAGTCCTCTATAAATAAAATATGCAGTCTGTTGCAAAACTTAGGCTAAGTTTTCTTAAATTTTAGCTCTAAGAGACTTTTTGAAGGTCCTGAAATACTGAGTAAAATTATATAATTCAGTTGGATGGTATAATCTAGCTTTTCTTAAACACAAACGATTCCCAGATTGCCACATGAGCCTTTTCTTTAGGACACATTTCAAGCTGTCAAATTAGGTAAATCATCACTGGTATTCTAGGATAGCTGATCTCTTTATTCTTCCCTGAGGTCTTTCAGTGATAAACTCCATTTGTCCCTTCATAGACCTCTAGGCTGTGAAAGACACACGGGACTTCTCCAGGGCCTGCCTTCTTCCAGGGGACAGCAGGGTGTTTATCAGTAAGCTGGGTGCCACGCATGGCCCACGCAGGGACCAGGCTGGCTCTGAGACTTTTGTACCCGCACCTGTCACCTAGAGTATTGTTACATACTTCTGTGATGTCTTTAAACTCCTTTTTCCTCTGAATGCTACGGAGTTGGTCTGAGAATCAGCTTCTGGATAACATTTCCCAAGGGGTCAGACTTTGCGGGAACCCCGGCTCTGCGAGTCTGTCTGTTACCTGCTTTCTTGTAAGGCACACATTCACGCTGCATGTTTGCAGGGCTTGGTGGCGTTTTCCCCGTGCCCCAAAGTGCCATTCGAAGGTTGAGTCTGGAAGCCGCGACCTCTCTTGCTGGACCGGGCCTCCTCAGGGACCTGTGCTGGTGGGATGGGCATTCCTGCCCGTCAGCCCCAGGGACTGCGCTTTCTAACCTGCCCTGAGTTCCTGTAACTAGGATTACAAGTTACGGCACAGGAGAGGAGAAGGAATGTTAAAAAGCATGAAGGTTGATTATTTACAAGTGCTAATAAAGTTTACCTCATCTCTAAAAAAAAAAGAGTAAACAAAGACTGATTCTTACCCTCAAGTTAAGCTTTCATTGTCTCTGTTACTTCACGCCACTTGTATTGTGAATTCTGAATTTCAACTTTGTCCTGTTGCACATGGCATTGCTGGCCATTGGTTCTCTAGTAGTCAGTCTGTTACAGACAAGGAAACGAAGAGTGTTTTCAATGTACTCTTTGTTGATTCTTCTAAAAGCGAGCTCACAGTCATGGAATTATATGGTCTCTTGTAACCTTTCCCCTGTCTTTCTATTTACAGTGCACGCATTTTGCCAAGCCTGGGTCAAGAACTATGTCAGAAATTCAAGCAATGCGGCAGGGTTGGATTCCTGAACACAGATTATTTCTCCTCGGCTTTGGTTTCGTAACTGTCATGTCCTCATGAATTGAAGGTTTATGCTTCTATTTTGAACCAATCTGTCAGACTCATTAGCATTCCCGGCCGCTTGCCCTACATAGTTGGAGCCGCTTCCCTCTTTAGGTGTGAGGGCAGCTGCTGTGGAAAATATTCAAATTAAGCTGGTGACCTTGTTAGCAAGGAACCCGTGAGCACAGTTACCTCTGTTGGCGCTGTAATCTATAAAAATATAATTTGGCTGCAGAGCTAGTAAAATGGGTTAACAATTATTTTTATTGTCTGGGCTGTTTTGTTGTTTCCTTCTGTATTTGTTATTCAGATCGCCATAATAAGAACAAGGCATTTTACCGTTCTCATTACAAGCCATGTAATGTCTAACCCAAGCAGACAGGTAAAAGAAAAATTAGAGTGAAGGAAATGATTATTGCAGGAGCTTTCTTTTACGAGCGAAATAAGCACGGATGGAAGCGCCACTTCCACAGCAGCCACGCTGGGCCAGGCGCCTGCCACCCCCTCTGCTCATTCCCAGCAGTGTGACCTGTCTAGGGGTCCTGAGCTAAATTAAGTGTCTGGGTCGGACACAACTGATCTTGTTCCTTTCTGGCTCTAAACATCCTCTTCGGTCCGGGTTAGCCTCTGAAGAGCAGCTGACTCCTGTCCAGCATGGAGCTGCCGTACAGCCTGGTCCCTCTCTGGTCCTGCTACCTCCTGTTCTGTGCAGTGGTGGCCCAGCCTACCTGGGACACTCACCTTCCCTGGCCTCTGGCCTTGACTAGGGTGTCACCTACACTGGGGTACCTCCTGCAGCCTCCCGTCCTCCTGCTGACCAGGCCTCAGAGGCTCTTTCTGTGAGGGAGGCATTCTCTCCATCCACATCTAAGTGTCCTTGTCCCCTTGAAGAGCACCTCGTAGGGAGCAAGCACCATAGATGAGCTGTTGTGGGTTCCCATGCCTTGTTCAGGCTGGCATGGAGGTGTGGCCAGCGTCTGCCCTGTCTGCTTTGGTTCCAGGGTCGTATGCAGCTGACCTAGGGGTGCTGACCGTTGCCATTGCACTGCCTGCCAGCCCCTTACCTGCTGCTGCCCGCACCCCGCTCCTGGTTTTCCCCCTCCTCCTCACCCCACCCTGCCGAGGGCACCCATGGCGGTACGCCGACGGCATGGCCTGGTGCCTCTGGTGCCCCGTATCGCTTCTCCTCTGCTTGGCAGAAAGAATCTCAGCCACTTTCTCCTGGAGATGAGACGATGCAGCCACGTGCTGCTTCAAAGACGGGCTCAGAAAACGACTTCTCTACACATCTTTAGACCACCTGGTTTTCAGTTTGTTTATTTGGACAATGTTGGTTTAATAACATTCTGTAAGTTTCCTGCGTAAACCTTGTATTTTGACCTGACTTGTGTATATACTGCAGAGACTATCTGTTTTTAAATCTACTCCTCAGTGTGAGGAATAGTAATATAATTTTATTTGTTTTAAATGTGCACAGATACTCATGGGAAATAACCCTTTTGACTACTGGTTTGGTGCTTTTCCAAGTCATTGCAAATTACCTTTTTTGTTTTTTTAGATTTACAATGTGCTGAAAACAGTTAAAAAGGACAGATGAACAGGGTAGATTCTAAGAAGAAAAATAGGGAATTTGAAGCCATACATTTATCAGGGAACATGGCACTGTGGTCTTTGTTCTTGGCTAGATTCCTGCTGCAGCTGCCTCTGCAGCGTCTCACTAACCCATCAAGTTTCTCTGTCTGTCCCGGCCAGTTTCCAGGTCTCTGTGCATTCCTGGCAGAGACAGGGGAGCATGGTTTTCTGCCCTTTGCTTCACTGCTGTGTGTCTCAGCCATCTCATTTGCTCCCCTGTGGCTCTCTCTGCTGCTTGTTTCACTCCCAGAAACCCCAGACTGCTGTTGTATGAATCCATCCTCCAGGGTGCTCATCACTGTCATCGTCACTCTCCCTCTCGTAGAGTGTCTGAGCACAAGTGCGTGTGTGAGAGCATGTGGCTGTGTGTGTGTGCGTGTATGCCCCAGCACACGCAGCCACCCTTGTGCATTCTGTGTAAGACACAGAATGGGTTCTGGGTTCTGTGGCAGGACTTGTGCAAAGCTATTAGGTGAGTGTGTGACATGTAATAAATATTTTAAAAAGAAGCAGAGAGGAGGGTAGTGGTTTTGTTAGTGCTAGAAAGTAGTAAGAAGGAAACAAATATTCCTATATTTGAAGTGACCTTTTGAAAGCAGTTTTTGAATGTTTAGGTTTTACTCATTTTGACCTTAAAATTTTAATCTAAGGAACATTTCTCAAGCATGTCCACCTGATATAAATAAACTGTTACTAAAAACTAAGGAGATGTTTAAGAATAGGCTCAGTGACACAAAATGTTTGTGACATGCTGGCTTAAACATGCTTAGGGTGGATTCCTTCCACCTAGGCTGGGCTTTTCATCTGCTGAATTGGTTTGTGACTTTCTAAGGGGAGAGGCCTACGTTATTGGCTGTAGTCCATAATTATTTCACCGGAGAATACCTTGCTCAGTTCAGTTCAGTTCAGTTTAGTTCAGTCGCTCAGTCGTGTCCGACTCTTTGCGACCTCATGAATCGCAGCACACCAGGCCTCCCTGTCTAGGATAGTGATTTTTTTGAAAAGTAACTCAAGGAAATTTGAGCGTGGGTTCTGGAGGCTACCAAGAGTGTGAAAGAACTTGGAGAAAGGACTGGCACAACCTTTTTTCCCTCTGTCTTTGGAACCCGTCTGCTTAATAGCTCAGTTGTTTTTGCGTCCAGGACTTTTTCTAGCCCTTTCTTCTAAAGCTCCTGAGGATGTTGTCAGCCCACATGGGGCACTGTCTGAATTACAACTCCTTTTGTTGTTTAAGTTCATCAGAGATCAATGGACCAATGGTTTCCTAACTCCCTCATCTACCCCCATTTTATGGAGAATTAAAATGGGATATACAAACTTGCAATAAAACCAACACAATTTATGATCACTTTCCTATAAGTGCTGTGAACACATGATGATGAGTCAAAAGATTTTCCTCCCATTTGTGGCACTTGCCAGCAGAGGGGAGCCATAATGATTCAAGGCCACCCTCACCTGGTCTTAATGACATCTTGTAGTGAAATTAATTTACTTTAAAAATTTTTGTTGCCATAACAACCTGGTGTAGCTGTTCATGTGACTTAATGAGATTCTAGAAGAAAAACCTCAATAGAGAGAAAGCAGAACAAATGGAGGTGAACCGTCCTTAAGTGCTGTGAGTAGACATGAGTCGGTAGCTGAAGGGGGTGCTTGCTGAGGAGGAAGAGGCAGGCGTCTTTGTTTCTGCCTTCATCTCTTTGCTCTTTAATCCCAAGATAGCAGTTGTTCCCTCTCTCCTCCTTGTTTTGGGAGTTTCCTTCAGTTCAGTTCAGTTCAGTCCCTCAGTCAGGTCTGACTCTTTGTGACCCCATGAATCACAGCACACCAGGTCTCCCTGTCCATCACCAGCTCCCAGAGTTCACTCAAACTTATGTCCATTGAGTCGGTGATGCCATCCAGTCATCTCATCCTCTGTCGCCCACTTCTCCTCCTGCCCCCAACCTCTCCCAGCATCAGAGTCTTTTCCAATGAGTCAGCTTGTTGCATGAGGTGGCCAAAGTACTGGAGTTTCAGCTTTAGTATCATTCCTTCCAGTGAACACCCAGGGCTGATCTTCTTTAGAATGGACTGGTTGGAGTTTCCTTAGGAAGCTGTAAAATATTCCTGTGGGTTCCAATAGGCTGAAATGAAATGGAGGTTATTCTGATTTAAAAAATAATAATAAGTAAAGATTTGCTCAGTCGTGTCCGACTCTTTGCGACCTCATGAATCGCAGCACACCAGGCCTCCCTGTCTAGGATAGTGATTTTTTTGAAAAGTAACTCAAGGAAATTTGAGCGTGGGTTCTGGAGGCTACCAAGAGTGTGAAAGAACTTGGAGAAAGGACTGGCACAACCTTTTTTCCCTCTGTCTTTGGAACCCGTCTGCTTAATAGCTCAGTTGTTTTTGCGTCCAGGACTTTTTCTAGCCCTTTCTTCTAAAGCTCCTGAGGATGTTGTCAGCCCACATGGGGCACTGTCTGAATTACAACTCCTTTTGTTGTTTAAGTTCATCAGAGATCAATGGACCAATGGTTTCCTAACTCCCTCATCTACCCCCATTTTATGGAGAATTAAAATGGGATATACAAACTTGCAATAAAACCAACACAATTTATGATCACTTTCCTATAAGTGCTGTGAACACATGATGATGAGTCAAAAGATTTTCCTCCCATTTGTGGCACTTGCCAGCAGAGGGGAGCCATAATGATTCAAGGCCACCCTCACCTGGTCTTAATGACATCTTGTAGTGAAATTAATTTACTTTAAAAATTTTTGTTGCCATAACAACCTGGTGTAGCTGTTCATGTGACTTAATGAGATTCTAGAAGAAAAACCTCAATAGAGAGAAAGCAGAACAAATGGAGGTGAACCGTCCTTAAGTGCTGTGAGTAGACATGAGTCGGTAGCTGAAGGGGGTGCTTGCTGAGGAGGAAGAGGCAGGCGTCTTTGTTTCTGCCTTCATCTCTTTGCTCTTTAATCCCAAGATAGCAGTTGTTCCCTCTCTCCTCCTTGTTTTGGGAGTTTCCTTCAGTTCAGTTCAGTTCAGTCCCTCAGTCAGGTCTGACTCTTTGTGACCCCATGAATCACAGCACACCAGGTCTCCCTGTCCATCACCAGCTCCCAGAGTTCACTCAAACTTATGTCCATTGAGTCGGTGATGCCATCCAGTCATCTCATCCTCTGTCGCCCACTTCTCCTCCTGCCCCCAACCTCCCCAGCATCAGAGTCTTTTCCAATGAGTCAGCTTGTTGCATGAGGTGGCCAAAGTACTGGAGTTTCAGCTTTAGTATCATTCCTTCCAGTGAACACCCAGGGCTGATCTTCTTTAGAATGGACTGGTTGGAGTTTCCTTAGGAAGCTGTAAAATATTCCTGTGGGTTCCAATAGGCTGAAATGAAATGGAGGTTATTCTGATTTAAAAAATAATAATAAGTAAAGATTTCTTTATTTAAAATATTTCTTTTCATGCAGCCCAATAGTATGGTGAAAATCTGTCATATTTGGAATAGAAAATATCCACACGAATTTCACTTACATTCAGTTCAATGCACTTGTTCAGTCATGTTCGACTCTGTGACCCCATGGACTGCAGCATGCCAGCAAATGCTTTTCTTCTTTGCACAGAGGCTAGCAGGCAAATTAACTGAATTTATAAAAAGCAAGAGAGTTCCAGAAAAAACATCTACTTCTGTTTTATTGACTATGCCAAAGCCTTTGACTGTGTGGATCACAATAAACTGTGGAAAATTCTGAAAGAGATGGGAATACCAGATCACTTGACCTGCCTCTTGAGAAATCTGTATGCAGGTCAGGGAGCAACAGTTAGAACTGGACATGGAACAACAGACTGTTTCCAAATAGGAAAAGGAGTATGTCAAGGCTGTATATTGTCACCCTGCTTATTTAACTTATATGCAGAGTACATCATAAGAAACACTGGACTGAAGAAACAAGCTGGAATCAAGAATGCCAGGAGAAATATCAATAACCTCAGATATTCAGATGACACTACCTTTATGGCAGAAAGTGAAGAGGAACTAAAAAGCCTCTTGATGAAGGTGAAAGAGGAGAGTGAAAAAGTTGGCTTAAAGCTCAACATTCAGAAAACTAAGATCATGGCATCCAGTCCCATCACTTCATGGGAAATAGATGGGGAAACAGTGGAAACAGTGTCAGATTTTATATTTTTGGGCTCCAAAATCACTGCAGATGGTGACTGCAGCCATGAAATTAAAAGACACTTACTCCTTGGAAGAAAAGTTATGACCAACCTAGAGAGCATATTCAAAAGCATAGACATTACTTTGTTGACTAAGGTCTGTCTAGTCAAGGCTATGGTTTTTCCTGTGGTCATGTATGGATGTGAGAGTTGGACTGTGAAGAAGGCTGAGCGCCAAAGAATTGATGCTTTTGAACTGTGGTGTTGGAGAAGACTCTTGAGAGTCCTTTGGACTGCAGGGAGATCCAACCAGTTCATTCTGAAGGAGATCAACCCTGGGATTTCTTTGGAAGGAATGATGCTAAAGCTGAAACTCCAGTACTTTGGCCACCTCATGCAAAGAGTTGACTCACTAGAAAAGACTTTGATGCTGGGAGGGACTGGGGGCAGAAGGAGAAGGGGACGACCAAGGATGAGACGGCTGGATGGCATCACAGACTCGATGGACGTGAGTCTGAGTGAACTCCAGGAGATGGTGATGAACAGGGAGGCCTGGCATGCTGCGATTCCTGAGGTCGCAAAGAGTCGGACATGACTGAGCAACTGAACTGAACTGATACCCCAAGAAAACTCATTCTGTGGTTGATGGGACAGTTAATTGTTACTGCTGTCACAGACCTACCATGACCTATGTTCTAAAAAGTCCTAAGTAAATGCCTTAACAGAAAACTCTTTTAATGATTGAGGACATAACTGACTGATTGAAAACAAAAGAATAAAACCACTTAACACGAATCTAGGGCTCCTGTGTGCCGGACACTGTGCTTATGCATCTGGTACTCGATTGACTTCTTCCAACAGCCGTGAGAGGGGATATTTTTTTAGTTTCTCCACTTCATCGATGATACAACCAGATACCAGAAAGTTATATCAACCTTCAGTCACAGGACTGAAATAAATGGTGGGTCAGGGATGGAAGCCAGGATGTCCAGTGGTATTCTGTCCCCTGAGCTCAAGTTTAGTTCAGTTCAGTCACTCAGTTGTGTCTGACTCTTTGTAACCCCATGGACTGCAGCACGCCAGGCTTCCCTGTTTATTACCAACTCACGGAGTTTTCTCAAACTCATGTCCATTGAGTCAGTGATGCCATCCAACCATCTCCTCTCACCTTCAATATTTCCCAGTATCAGGGTCTTTTCAGATGAGTCCGTTCTTCACATCAGGTAGCCAAAGTATTGAAGTTTCAGCTTCAGCATTATTCCTTCCAATGAATATTGAGGACTGATTTCCTTCAGAATTGACTGGTTTGATCTCCTTGCAGTCCAAGGGACTCTCAAGAGACTTCTCCAGCACCACAGTTCAAAAGCATCAAATCTTCAGCACTCAACTTTCTTTATGATCCAACTTACATCCATACATGACTACTGGATAAACCATAGCTTTGACTAGATGGACCTTTGTCGGCAGAGTAATGTCTCTGCTTTTTAATATGCTATCTAGGTTGGTCATACTTTTCTTCCAAGGAACAAGTATCTTTTAATTTCATGGTTGCAGTCACCATCTGCAGTGATTTTTGGAGCCCCCCAAAATAAAGTCTTTCACTGTTTCCATTGTTTCCCCCTCTATTTGCCATGGAGTGATGGAACCAGATTCCATAATCTTAGTTTTCCAAATGTTGAGTTTTCAGCCAGCTTTTTCACTCTCCTCTTTCACTTTCATCAAGAGGCTCTTCAGTTCTTCGCTTTCTGCCATAAGGGCGGTGTCATCTGCATATCTGAGTGTATTGGTATTTCTCCTGGCAGTCTTGATTCCATCTTGTGCTTCATCCAGCCTGGCATTTCTCATGATGCACTCTGCATATATGTTAAATTAGCAAGGTAACAATATATAGCCTTAACGTACTCCTTTCCTGATTTGGAACCAGCCTGTTATTCCATGTCCTAACAGTTCTAACTGTTGCTTTTTGACCTGCATACATATTTCTCAGGAGGCAAGTCAGGTGGTCTGGTATTCCCATCTTTTTCAGAATTTTCCACAGGTGGTTGTGATCCACATAGTTCCAAGACTTTGGCGTAGTCAATAAAGCAGAAGTAGATGTTTTCTGAAACTCTGTTGCTTTTTTGACGATCCATCAATGTTGGCAATTTGATCCCTGGTTCCGCTGTCTTTTCTAAATCCAGCTGGAACATCTGGAAATTCACGGTTTATGTACTGTTGAAGCCTGGCTGGGAGAATTTTGTACATTACTTTGCTAGCATGTGAGATGAGGGCAATTGTGCGGTAGTTTGAGCATTCTTGGAGAAGGCAATGGCACCTCATTCCAGTACTCTTGCCTGAAAAATCCCATGGACGGAGGAGCCTGGTAGGCTGCAGCCCAT
>SJYC01034193.1:0-29624 GCA_006408675.1 Madoqua kirkii
AGCATCAAATCTTCAGCACTCAACTTTCTTTATGATCCAACTTACATCCATACATGACTACTGGATAAACCATAGCTTTGACTAGATGGACCTTTGTCGGCAGAGTAATGTCTCTGCTTTTTAATATGCTATCTAGGTTGGTCATACTTTTCTTCCAAGGAACAAGTATCTTTTAATTTCATGGTTGCAGTCACCATCTGCAGTGATTTTTGGAGCCCCCCAAAATAAAGTCTTTCACTGTTTCCATTGTTTCCCCCTCTATTTGCCATGGAGTGATGGAACCAGATTCCATAATCTTAGTTTTCCAAATGTTGAGTTTTCAGCCAGCTTTTTCACTCTCCTCTTTCACTTTCATCAAGAGGCTCTTCAGTTCTTCGCTTTCTGCCATAAGGGCGGTGTCATCTGCATATCTGAGTGTATTGGTATTTCTCCTGGCAGTCTTGATTCCATCTTGTGCTTCATCCAGCCTGGCATTTCTCATGATGCACTCTGCATATATGTTAAATTAGCAAGGTAACAATATATAGCCTTAACGTACTCCTTTCCTGATTTGGAACCAGCCTGTTATTCCATGTCCTAACAGTTCTAACTGTTGCTTTTTGACCTGCATACATATTTCTCAGGAGGCAAGTCAGGTGGTCTGGTATTCCCATCTTTTTCAGAATTTTCCACAGGTGGTTGTGATCCACATAGTTCCAAGACTTTGGCGTAGTCAATAAAGCAGAAGTAGATGTTTTCTGAAACTCTGTTGCTTTTTTGACGATCCATCAATGTTGGCAATTTGATCCCTGGTTCCGCTGTCTTTTCTAAATCCAGCTGGAACATCTGGAAATTCACGGTTTATGTACTGTTGAAGCCTGGCTGGGAGAATTTTGTACATTACTTTGCTAGCATGTGAGATGAGGGCAATTGTGCGGTAGTTTGAGCATTCTTGGAGAAGGCAATGGCACCTCATTCCAGTACTCTTGCCTGAAAAATCCCATGGACGGAGGAGCCTGGTAGGCTGCAGCCCATGGGGTCGCTGAGGGTCGGACATGACTGAGCGACTTACTTCACTTTCACTTTTCACTTTCATGCATTGGAGAAGGACATGGCAACCCACTCCAGTATTCTTGCCTGGAGAATCCCAGGGACGGGTGAGCCTGGTGGGCTGCCCTCTATGGGGTCACACACAGTTGGACACGGCTGCAGTGACTTAGCAGTAGCAGCAGCAGCTCACTACATGTCATTAGACTGAAAAGCGATCTCTTTTTCCTGATATTCTTCTCTGTAGTGCTTTTACCTGTTTTATGTACAGAGAGTGGAAGTTGGGGCAGATTGCTTCCCTCATGCCATATCTAAGGAGACCTAAAGAATGTTGTGATTTGGGGCTGGAAGTGGTTCTCCCACTGGGGAAATGGAGACTGCAAATAAAAATCAAACTCGATAGAGAAATAAAAGACATTTATCTTGCCCCTGAATTCTGTGGCGTGATACTTGTACTTGCTGTGCTGGGAGCCACTTAGGATCTCTCAAGTTCTTTGTGGGGTGCGGCCTCTCCTTAGCTGACGGAAACCCTAGACTAGAATTAGAGCAACATTCAGGCAATGTCCATGACCCCAGGGCTCAGCTGGGGACACCAAAGAAAGCCGAGGAGCTCATTTCCTGAGCTGGGTTTAAAAAATACTGCTGAGGGTGACGAAGAGGTCAGACTGCTATGTCTAAGGAAAGTAAGCTGCAGGACGCACTGGAGAGCACAGGGAATAGTGCCAGTAGTTTATAATTGTAAACGGAGTCTAAGCCATAAACACTTTAAATCACTATGTTGTACACCTGAAACTAACATAATATTGTATATAAAAATGGACCTCAGTAAAAATTATTGCTGAATGCTTTGCATTTCTAGGAGGGTTGACAGATATCCTGCCGAGACATGACCCCCTTGCATTACACTAGAGAGTACTCTCTTCTGCTGTTGTTATTGCTCAGGGGTTTCCTCGCGAGAAGGGCATGACTCCAGAGCCCCCCGAGCAGAGGGGCCTGCCGTCAGCTGTCTTCCCTAGAAGGGATGGCCTGGGTGCCTGCAGGAGCCTGCACCTGGGAAGGACCTGGGTCAGCCCAGCATAGCAGGGTGGCACGGAGCCCAGGGCACAGGGGCCCTTCTCTTTGTGCATCTCCAAGAGAGTGCGGACTTTCCCAGGAGAAGGTTACCCACAGAGACCCCCTGTGTGTGTATCGTGGAAGTCTGGAGGGGGGCCCTCCACGCTGCAGAGAGACCCATCAGAGCTCACCGATCCAGGCTCGGCTGAGACCCTCTGTCTTCGCGGATGACTCGATAATGGCCCAAAGGGAGAGTCTGCAGGGCAGCGAGGATGCTTCACTGGGATCGAGGGTCCATGCTATAACCTGAACCTGTCCTTTCTGACTTTGAGCACAAAGAGTGGGCTCCTGGGTGGGTATGGAGGGCTGGGAGCTCCGGGGAGGTGGGACACTCCTTGAGATGGTCATGCCCTGAGGGGAAGCGGAATGAGCCCAGCGTGGCGTAGGAGGACCAGTACGAATCTGGTTACCTTCACAGCCAGGAGCCCCTGACAGAGCTCTGTCCCACAGCCTGTGGTGTCCTGAGTGCCAGCACTGCCGTCTGAGAGCCGCCTCCCACCATCTTAGAGTGTGGGAACTGGTGTGCAGTCTTAGGGGACACGAAGATTTATGGAGAAGAAGTGTGACTCTGTTCAGGCTCCACTGGCCACTCAGTGGGCACTGACCTCAGGGAAGTAAGATCTTGACTTCTGACTTTAAAATGTCAGGATCAGTTCCAAGAGTCAGTTTATGGTCAGGTGTGGACGTGGATGTGAACACAGTCTTGGGGAGATTAAAAGGGTAACCTTAGAAACTCCAGAAGAATGGGCTGCTGGAGAGTCCACAGGGCTTAGGGAATGTGCGTGCGGCTTTGTAAACAACGCATCTTTGCTGGTGCATTGTGTTCAGTGTGAATTTGCTGCACTGGTGGTGGCTGTCAGGGGCTGAACACGACCTGGATTCCCGGAGTAAAGACAAAGGGCATCACCGAGGGTAATCCCTGGAAGTATCCTCTTGATTTCCTAATTCTGTTATTAAAGGGAGATTTCTTCGTGGTAACCTACTCATTTGTGTTGTTATCCCTTAAAGAATATTAGTAAGATATAGTAAAGTAGACATGAAAAAAACCTTGAAACTCCATGGCATTTGAGTAAAATATATGTATTTTGGTTATTAAGAGCTGGTTTCCATCAGTAAAGGAGCTAAAAAAACTTCTTGCTCTCAAGAAAAAAGCAGAGAAGGTGGGAAGATGGAAGGGCTTGGACTTGATGTCATGGTTGTGTTCCAGAGATGGGGCTTCACCTGCCTCCCTCACACCCCATGTGGGATCACGTCTAGGGTGGGGTTCCTCAAGGAGAGCTGGTGTTTTACCTTTGTTGTATCCAACAAAATACAGGGAGCCATCAGTATTCCCTTGCGGTCTAGGAGAAACAGGCAAATATTTGTAAAGGAAAGAGTACACTTGCCATGATGAGGACAACAGTCTGTGTGACCCAGTGGCTGGAGACAGAACAGAGCTGGGCTTTTTGCAGCGTGTTAGAATGGATAGGAAACCTTGCCAAAACCAGATTCCTCCCTCCTTACTCCAGACTTTGCTGTTCCATACGTCCCTGAAATGTAGACATTGGCTACGTTCCTAAATCCAGCTAACATTAGCTGAAATCATCCGAACTGGCTGAGATTAAGTTTCTATCACTTGTTGGAAATGAGTCTCAATAAAAGGAACTGTACTGACTATCAGGCTTGTGTTTGAAAATGCATACATGGAAAAGCCCAGCTGAAGAGTAAATACTTCAGAGCTCTTGCATCCCAGAGATTTGTTGGCATACACCATGGTTTTATAATAGATATGACCTCTTTCCTTAAAATCTTCAAGCTGTGTGCTTGTTAGAGTACTCTGGATTAGAAGGAAGGGACGGGAATACTTAAAGAGGGTGCCTGAAACATTTGGGTGGATTTTAAAAACAATAGTGTATGGTGTGTTTTTAACTTTTTATTTTGTGTTGGAGTATAACTGATTAACAACCAGTGTGGTGATACTTGCAGATGAGCAGGGAAGGAACTCAGCCATACATACACATGTATCCATTCTTCCCCAGACTCCCCTCCAATCCAGGCTGCCACCTAACATTGACCAGAATTTCCTGTTCTATATAGTAGGTCCTTGTTGATTATCCATTTAGAATATAGCAGCATGTACATGACCTTCCCAAACTCCGTAACTATCCCTTCTCCCATTCTCCCCCGTCTCCCAGACACCATAAATTTGTTCTCCAAATCAGTGAATCTGTTTTGCACATTCATCTGTATCATTTCTTTTTAAATTCCACATATAAGGATGTCATATGATATTTCTCATTTTCTCTCTGACTTACTTTATGGTGGTTTTTGAGACCTGGAAGTTGCCAGAATTCATGCTCTGCAGGGTTGCCTACCTCTTAAACATCATCCAAAGGCAGTGCTGGTCCTGAATGTGAAGAAAGTGGCCAGGTGGTCACCCAAGGCCCTGGCCTTCCTCTTCTGCTCTCCTTGCTTAGGCACTGGTGAAGCGGCATTGCACCCCTGCCCTCCTGGGAGCACGCTTCCTCCTGTACTGTGTTCAGACAGAGGCAGGGGACCACGGCAGGTGCTTGGACTTCTGCAATTAGACATAATGGATCTAAGTCTTGGTTGTATGTCATTCCTTTTTCTCTAATTGCTGTCGTTGTTCCTACTGAAAACAATCTATGAAAATATTTTTATATTGTAGTGTGTATTGTCCACCAAAGGTCTGATTTATTCTACTATGGCAATAAGAAGTTCAAAACAAGTTCTATTCCTAAACTAAAGTTTAGCGTTTACTCATGTTTTTCTTTCTCTGGAACTTGGGAATATTATACAGCAACTTGGCACTTCACATTTCAAAACAGATTGGGGTATATTTTGACTCATTAACATAGAGCAGAATTTTAGGAAAAGAGATGTATTATAAACTGTGATGTTCTTTTTATCATAAAACAAACCACATTTTCAGCTTGGAAAGTGTTTAAATGGAACATGGTTATTGTGAGTTCCCTAACATTGCATTTTACTTGAGGTAAGTTTGGATTGGCTCCATTTGCTGGAGATATTATGCATGATCCCCACAATATCGAGCTTGGAAACGTCCAGAGGAGAGGATGCTTGCATTTCTACCAGAGATTTCATGCTGATGCTACTTGTTGCAGTTACGGTATATCTTACTGTTTCGTTTAATATTTTCCAGAGCCTTCTCTATAAAAAACAAAACAACCCAAGTTTAGCCATCCTGACTTATAATCACTGGTCACAGGAAAATACAGGAAATACGTATGGAAATACAGATGCAGCCTCTGACTCATTATCAGTGCTTATGAAAAATGACACCATTGAACAGAGAAATACTCTTTTTCAGGATGACCTGGCAAAGAGCCTTTTCCTGCTTAATAATCTGTTTTCACCTCTCCTCTATTGCAGCATAGTTTAGATTCAAAGGGAAAATATCAAGATGTGAGAATATTATCATCCTTTCATTTTATTCAGCTGGTGTCTGTGTCATCTACACGAATGGAATTTTTCGGAAGTGTTCTCAGCTTGTGCCCATGTGATCTGCTGGCTCCGCTGACAGTGTGTTCTGCCCTTCTGGCACAATTCTGTCATGAGAGAGACAGGCACAGCAGTTTCCCTTTAACTCTGTCAGCTCCCGCCTTCTCAGCCACTGCCTCAGGAATTTCAGAGTGAAATCCCCACACCCAGAGAACCACTACACTCTTGCAAGGTCCCTTTCTTTGTAGTCTGGATAACTGGTGAAGATTTTTAAAAATCTCTTTGATCTGGAAGAAGATGGGTCTATGTAATCAAGTGGAAGATGGCTCTTAATATATCTTTCCAGCCAGCCCTTAGTACACTGTCAGAAAAGGTCTTACCAGGCATATTGTCATGGTGACAAAAATGCTAAGCTCACGGTGGGAGAAAAATCAAAGGTTGAGTGTAACTTTAGGATGGCTTGATTGTATGTGTATATAATACCGATAAGAATATAAAAACATATAGAACAAGAAGTTATCTTTATATAAAGCTTTATATAGTATATATAAAATCATCTATAAGATAATATGTAATTATTATAAATTATATACAAATATATAAAACTTGTTTTATATATAACTGTTTTTAATAAGAGCCTTAGGGTAAATGAGCATTAACTTCTTAAATTTAATAAAGAAACAAATACATTTAGGCCAAATTTGTGATTGCTGTAGCTTTTTAATTTAAAATGGCTCTTTCTCTAATCTAGTTTTCTGGGAATTTATTGTGCTTTTATCTCTGGCCTCCAACTCATCCAAGTGATTACTGTAATTGTTCATTCTGGTGAGCAGCTGGCCCTGACTTTGCAGTTTCTTAATCCTCTCATCTTCTTCTATGCACTTCTTCACCTCAGCCACCTGCATACAGATCTCTACCCTTAACATGTAGCTTGAAAGGCATGCCAGAAGCTTTTAGTTGGGTTGCTCACTTATTTAAGTAATCAGTTCTGTTGTGCTGTGTCTCTTTCTTCCCTTGAATCCCACCATGTCTCTCTAAATGTAACACCGAGGCACAATTGAACTAATCTTCTAGCACCATCTGAGATGGCAGAGACAGATCCCTCAAAAAAGGTGAAGGATGTTTAGGTGAAATGGGTTTATATATTTCCCTTTTGTGTATTTGCCAGAGTTTAAGGCAACAGCTGATTTAAGAATTGAGGTAAATTTTTATAAGACATATTACTCCATAGTCACAGAAATCAGAAAATATCAAATGCTCTGAAAGAATCAAATGGAGTATACCGCAGAAGCTTATAGAATTAGATTTGGAGAGAATTCTATCACTCTTGATTCTAAACCAACTTCTAATTATTAATATTAGAAGGTGTTTTTAAAGTGCTTTAATGAACAAAGTTGATGTGTTTGCCTTGCTATGGAAAGATTTACCTGATATGTTTTTAAATTGAAGTTAAATTTTATATACAGTGATATGTGTGGATGTTAAATGTATAATTCCATGTATTTTGGGGAATATGTATGCCTGTGACTAGTAACCCAGTCAAGACACAGGATATTTCCATCATCCCAGAATCTCATTCCCTGTTCCCTTCCAGTGAATTTCCACCCTCTACTGGCAGTGATTGTTTTGATTTATATCATCAGAATTCATTTTGTCTGTTCTTGAAATTCCTATAAATGAGATCATACAGAACATTTCCGTTTGTGTCCAGCATCTTAGATCAACATATTTTTGTGATTTATCTATGGTGTTGCATATATCAGCAATTCATTCTTTTTATTGCTGATCAGTGTTCCATGATATGATTACAACAGTTCATCTGTCTGCCTGTTGATGAAAATTTGGATTGTTCTCAGCTTGAAGCTATTATGAATAAAGATGTTATAAACAGTCTTGTGCCAGTGTTTTGCAGACTTTTGTTTTCATTTGTCTTGAACAAATACCAATACCTAAAAATGAAATTTCAGAATCACAGGGTAAGTATATGCCCAACTTTGTAAGAAACCGCTGGTTTTCCAGAATAGTCATACCAGTTTACATGTTCAACATTATTGTATCTTTCTGATGGCTAGTTATATAGAATGCCTTTTAATGAGTTTATTGATACTTACCTGAATTTTTCAGGCCCTTTGCTCTTTCTGTGTGTGTGGTACTTTTATTGCTAGTGGATTGAAGTCTTTTTGAAGATATGTATATTGTGATATATTCTCCCAATCTTTGGTTTGCTTTTTCAGTTTCTTAACTTTTGATGCATCAAAGTCTTAATTTTGATGAAGTTTGTTTTATTTTTTTTCCCTTTACAGTGGTACTTTTTGCATCCTATGTATGAAATCCTTGCCTACCCTGAAGTTGTGAGGATGTTCTCTTAGGTTTTCTTCCAGAAGCTTTATGATTTCAGCTTATAATGCTTTTCTTTTATCATGTGAGGTAGCATCTGAAGTTCATCTCTCCCATGATCGTGTTGGTCAAGATCTTCAGCACTGTTGGTTGAAAGACTTCGCTTTCCACACTGTGCTATCCAGGCTCCCTTGTGAGGGTCTGTTTCTAGAATTTCTGTTATGTTATGGTAATCCACTTTTTATCCTTATGCCGGTACCAAACTGCATTGATTATGGCAAATTTGTTTTTCAAATAAATACATTCTTACTTGAAAGATCAGCAATTACTTTGGCATAAAGAAAGAACGTCTGAGTATGTCATTCTTCGCTGGTGGGCAAAGCAAGGAACGTGGTTTCTCCTTTGGAGACAGCTGTTGTTACTGGAGTGGGGGAGAATCTGTACTTTATGTCTTGTTGAAGATATGCATTATTGTTTTAAATTAACTCAGGAATTACTTGCATTTTGAAGTGTGTTCATGGTGAGATAGAATCTTCTTTCTTTAATATCCCACTGTATTTGAAATTTCAAAAGCATGTTTCTCTAAACAAACTTAGCAGTTTCCCACTGGATGGTGGAGTCAGTGGAAACAGGAAGAGAAGTCCAGTTGCGATGACTTGCTGGGTCGGTGCAGTGGCGTGTCCTCCCACAAGAGCGTCTTACTGGCTTGGAGCAGGGGAGTGAACATGCTCTAGGCAGTGCAGGTGGCATATGCCTGCGATGTTTCAAAGTCCACTTTTTTTTTTTTTAAACCATAAAAGAAAGTGAAAGCCACTCAGTCTTGTCCGATTCTTTGCAACTCCATGGACTATACAGCCCATGGAATTTTCCAGACAAGAATACTGGAGTGGGTAGCCTATCCCTTCTCCAGGGGATCTTTCCAAGCCAGGGATTGAATCCAGGTCTCTTGCATTGCAGGCAGATTCTTTACCAGCTGAGCTATCAGGGAATCCCATATTATTTCTTTATTTTACCTTTTTTATCTTGTTATCCCTTTAATTAAAAAATGAAAGGCTTCCCTTGTATTGGTTCCTGGGACTTGAGAAGGAGAATGCTGTTACTGCCAGCGCCCGAGTCTTTATGTGGAGGTTGGGTGGAGTTGAGCAGTGGAGGCCTTTGCTACCTCAGCGCAGCCTGTGGATCTGAGCTGAGCACGGTGGCCAGCAGGGAGGCTGTCCAGGCGTCTCCCAGGCCAGCCCACCTCGCATCCTCTGTGTTGCCAGCAACAACCCCGCGCATCTTTGCTCACAATCTGCCTAAATTTATTACAGGTCAGGGGGCTGCCACTCACTTTGTGAGCCTGAATTCGATTTTCAGAGCCTCCGTTGAGGCACTTTCAGGGTGTGATCTCATAGGCCCTGTGGCCAGTTACACCCTGAGGCCACAGACTGGGATAGATGGTCCTCGGTGGGAAGCAATGATCTTGACTGAAAGCCTAGAGAAATAACCACGTATATCAACGGCCTAGGGGCCAGTTTCCTCCAAAGCTGCAGAGTCTTCCTCATCCCAACAGCTGATGTTGCCCTTGAATGGCAGCCCCCAGCAGCCGTGTAGGAATGCCTTCATGTCTCCATGTCTGTGACCAGCTCAGCTCCTTTTAAGAAAGACCAGTGTCCTGTTTCCATGGCAGCCAGACTACCCGCTGATGGACAGGATCTAGCTTCTCTCTGACACCAGTGCTTGGTTCCTGTAAGGCTCCGTCATCTCTCTCACCTCGGTCTCCTCCTCTCTGCACAGGTGCCCCCCCTGCTCTAGCCCATCTGCCACTGAAGCACTATGCTCCCTTGACTAACCCCTCTTCGTGTTGCTCGTCTGGGCAGAGCTCTTGGAAGAGCTTCCAGGCTGCATCTCCAAGGCCCCTTTCCCTCCTGACCTCGTCCTCCAGCTTCTCTTTACTTCCCCTGCACATTCTCATGGCCACGATGCCGGTGGCTTCCAGCTCCACCTGTGTGCCCACAATAGTCACATTCATACCCCTCTCCAAGGAATTAGTCTGGATTCTCACCTGAGATTGAAAACTCCTTGTATTATACTTTACAGTCTTGCACTTGGATTTCCCCACATTGTCTACCATTATATTGTGTTTAAAACAAAGGCCAGTATGTCTTCTTTAAAATAAAAATATATATGAATGTTCTTTTAAAAAAAAAATAGATGGCTTTCCTCTAAGCCTGCAGGACTGTCTTGAACACATAATTAGAATTTAAGGAAAATGATTGCAGATATTAAAAGCCCCATGTCTTTTCTCATTGTTTCTAAATTCAGACCCAGTGGCTTTCTGAAGGTGAAGTGTTTGGGACCACTGCAGGTACCCACCCTTATACATCCACGGTTCACGAGGGGAGGTCTTCTCTGATCAGCCCCCTCAGGCATCTCATCTGGGCCACAGTTGTTTATTGGGTTTTTAACTGGATGTTAGTCATGTCTGTAAAAATATACGAAGCTGCTTTCGCCTTTAATAATTTTATGAGGAGCACAGAAAGGATTAGTTGGGATTTACGAATCTGGAATTAACCCATGGACTCTCTAATTTGTTTGTGATTATATATTTATGTATATTTAACAAGTTAGCACTGTGAAGTGAAAGTGAAAGTCACTCTGTCATGTCCGACTTTTTGTGACCCATGGACTGTACAGTCCATGGAATTCTCCAGGCTAGAATACTGGAATGGGTAGCCTTTCCTTTATCCAGGGGATCTTCCCAACCCAGGGATCAAACCCAGTCTCCTGCATTGCAAGTGGATTCTTGACCAGTTGAGCCACAATATTTGAGCCCACACTATATTTTGAAATTATTGTTATTTGCTAACAGGTTTTTAGAATAAATAATTTAAGTTATTGTTATTTGAATTATTTGTTAACAACTACTAAGAAGTAGAGTGTTTCTCCTAAAATGAGGATTTCTGGTTTCTTATGAAGAACCAGGCAATCTCAGTTGGTGTTTGGTTCCCCAGAGCAGTAATCCAGAGGTGCTGAGCACCCCGTGTTCCTCCATCGGGTTGGCAGGAGTCCAGGCTTGCTTCCCATCTTTGTTAGGAGACCTCCAGCTGTGATGCTGGTTTTCTTTTTCCTCCTGAGCCCTTTTGGCCCTTGATTTGGTGATTTCTGGCTCCTACAAAGTGTTCTGTTCCAGTGCCAATGTACCACTGCTCAGTCTTGCCTGCCGACAACGTAACAGGCAGTGAATGATGAAGAGGCGTGTCCCATCTCTGCAGGTCTGTTCCTACTTGTCCTGTGAAGGGTCCAGACTCAGAGAAGGTCACCTGCTCTGTTTGTGTGCCACCAAGTGCTGCTTCTCTCGGCAGCATTAGCTGAGTGTGGTGTCAGGGTTTCTGAGAGGAGGAAGCTTGTGTAGCGTATCTTAGCTTTGGGCAGGAAGAGAGCACCCTTCATTTGGGAGGTTGAGTGCTTCCGAGAATGTCCTCCCTCCCTGCAGGAGGTACGCCCGTGCTGCACTCTCAGGGGTCCCCTGCACTTCCCTGTGTCAGGTTGTGTGTATCTGTGAGTGAGGAACAAATGGTGTGCTTACTCCAAATGAAATTACCTGGTGGTCTCCATCTCTCCTCCTCTCTCTTACAAATTTGACCCCATGAGAGGCGAAGAGATGTGATACGTTTTTATTCCAGTTACGTTTTTAGTCATCAAGCTTCCTGCTTTCCAAGTCTATACTGTTATATTCCAGAATGTAAAAATATTGTGACTACACCCACTGGTGAACAAAAACATTTCAACTTTTTCTTTCTATGAAAGGTTTGAATTCATTTTGAATTTGTCAGACCTGCAAACATTTTGAAGATAGTAAAACAAGAACATTCTTCCCTCCCCTGACCTTGTTCACTTAAAGTGCTTGTGCATGGCTGTTTTGAGTGTCTTTGAGATGCAGAATTAAGGTTTTTACAGCTCTCTCACTGTAATAGTATTATTTTCCAGGAAAAATACAGTGTTTTTGTCTTTTGGATATGGCCATTTAATTATCCATGGCATGGAAGCCAGTTTTTATCAGTCTCAGTTCTGATGGCCGATTAAGGTCCATAGCTACCATTATTTAGGGTTTTCTTAAGTGCTGGCTGATGTGAGAGTAGAATGCTTAGATTCCCTAGCAGAAAAGAATTATAGGCTGTTTTAATATTATCAGCAAACATGCCTGTGAATATTTAGCCTTCAGACAGCAGAAGCTCTGTGAGAAAAACATGACCACATTTGGAAACAGATCCTGTTACTGTAATGGTGTCAATCTGTCTTCTCATTAATAACTCAGTCAAGAGCATGTTTCCTTTGTAAGCAGTCCAGATGGGTTCCACAGAAGAATACCAGGTTGATTCAACAGCAGTGTTGTATGAAGACCAAATAGCATACGCTGACTCCCCTTCTTCCACCCAGGAGGCCGCCAGCCCTGGGACTGGTTGAAGTCCTTTCCAAGGGAATCTCTGCACCATGGGGATCTTCTCAGCCAGGGTCGTGTGATGGGACTAAAAAAACCACAAAAACTATGAATTGCTATGTTCTCTTTCCATCCTCCTACCCCTCAACTCCCTGGTTTATAATTACTCAGTAAATTCCAGTGATTTGTAGCTTCATAAAAACAAAAGAACTTCTCCTGGAGTCAGTTCAGTCCGCCTATGGGTGTGACCCTGGATCCCAGGATGGAGGGTGCTGGCCCCTGGGCAGAGCTGGCAGAATTTTCAGAGATTGCATGTCTTGGGTTATGCTTCTTGGCCGCAGACTGCAATTCCATGTCTATAAGGGGTCTTTACATCATCTTATCTGATTATTTTGGATTTCCCTCTTTTTGCTTTCCATCCAGAAAGACGGACTTTGTGTGTGCCTCAGCTTGTCCCAGTATGAGTTCCCTCCACTGTGACCACAAGGGCCAGGCCTGTCCTAGAGATGCTGTAATAAGGCATCCTTCCTGGCTGCATCTCTTGAGGTGGACTCGCTAATGCAGAAACAGCAGGTCCATGCTGAGAGCCAGCTGGTGTCCGCTCCAGCAGGTGGTGACTGTCTAGGCATGGGCCTCGAGATGCTCTTCCAGCTGCTTTGAGGCCTCTCCTCCACGCCCGCCTGCCTGGTGGTACTGGGGGAGGGAGGAGGTGGACCAGGGCTTCTCTTGCCTGAAGCCAGGGCAAGTCACACAGCTCTGCACACATTTCATCCTCAGCACTGATCACAGGGCCTCTGGACTGCACGAGCCGAGAACTCTGTCCTGTGTGTACCCAGGAGGAAAGCCTGTGAATTGAGACCTGGTGAAGGCACGATGCTGTGTGTGTGTTTGGGAGGAGGGCACTGCAGGGGCACGCCCCAGCGTGAGCCTGGGTGCTGGGCTGGGGGCGCTGCACACTCACCCTAGCCCCGAGCAGTGCAGCTCCCAATGACTGCTGCTCTACAAGCCCAGCCAACAACGGATGCTTTCGGTTTGCCAACATTCCACATAAACTAGGGAATACAGCCACTTAATAAGAACTGAGGATTTAAACACTCTTTTAAAATACCAATTTGGTTTTCAGTTATGTAATATGTAACCTTGCACAGACCTTATTGCAGGTTAAAGTTGAAAGTGGAGGTAGAAAACCATCACGTATTTTTGGTCCGATCACTGGTAAGTCTCCCAGCATAGACGGGCACATGGGCTGATCTGCAGGCAGCCAGTGGTGTGGCCTTCCCCACACCACCAACTTTTCCTTTTTGCTCTTTCCTCGTTTGTTTTCTGAGTATAAACTTTTGTGTTAATTTGAAATTACTGACAATATTAAGAGGATAAAATGATGATGGACTGCCCTCGTGGCTCAGAGGCTAAAGCATCTTAGGCTGTTTTAATATTATCAGCAAACATGCCTGTGAATATTTAGCCTTCAGACAGCAGAAGCTCTGTGAGAAAAACATGACCACATTTGGAAACAGATCCTGTTACTGTAATGGTGTCAATCTGTCTTCTCATTAATAACTCAGTCAAGAGCATGTTTCCTTTGTAAGCAGTCCAGATGGGTTCCACAGAAGAATACCAGGTTGATTCAACAGCAGTGTTGTATGAAGACCAAATAGCATACGCTGACTCCCCTTCTTCCACCCAGGAGGCCGCCAGCCCTGGGACTGGTTGAAGTCCTTTCCAAGGGAATCTCTGCACCATGGGGATCTTCTCAGCCAGGGTCGTGTGATGGGACTAAAAAAACCACAAAAACTATGAATTGCTATGTTCTCTTTCCATCCTCCTACCCCTCAACTCCCTGGTTTATAATTACTCAGTAAATTCCAGTGATTTGTAGCTTCATAAAAACAAAAGAACTTCTCCTGGAGTCAGTTCAGTCCGCCTATGGGTGTGACCCTGGATCCCAGGATGGAGGGTGCTGGCCCCTGGGCAGAAGCTGGCAGAATTTTCAGAGATTGCATGTCTTGGGTTATGCTTCTTGGCCGCAGACTGCAATTCCATGTCTATAAGGGGTCTTTACATCATCTTATCTGATTATTTTGGATTTCCCTCTTTTTGCTTTCCATCCAGAAAGACGGACTTTGTGTGTGCCTCAGCTTGTCCCAGTATGAGTTCCCTCCACTGTGACCACAAGGGCCAGGCCTGTCCTAGAGATGCTGTAATAAGGCATCCTTCCTGGCTGCATCTCTTGAGGTGGACTCGCTAATGCAGAAACAGCAGGTCCATGCTGAGAGCCAGCTGGTGTCCGCTCCAGCAGGTGGTGACTGTCTAGGCATGGGCCTCGAGATGCTCTTCCAGCTGCTTTGAGGCCTCTCCTCCACGCCCGCCTGCCTGGTGGTACTGGGGGAGGGAGGAGGTGGACCAGGGCTTCTCTTGCCTGAAGCCAGGGCAAGTCACACAGCTCTGCACACATTTCATCCTCAGCACTGATCACAGGGCCTCTGGACTGCACGAGCCGAGAACTCTGTCCTGTGTGTACCCAGGAGGAAAGCCTGTGAATTGAGACCTGGTGAAGGCACGATGCTGTGTGTGTGTTTGGGAGGAGGGCACTGCAGGGGCACGCCCCAGCGTGAGCCTGGGTGCTGGGCTGGGGGCGCTGCACACTCACCCTAGCCCCGAGCAGTGCAGCTCCCAATGACTGCTGCTCTACAAGCCCAGCCAACAACGGATGCTTTCGGTTTGCCAACATTCCACATAAACTAGGGAATACAGCCACTTAATAAGAACTGAGGATTTAAACACTCTTTTAAAATACCAATTTGGTTTTCAGTTATGTAATATGTAACCTTGCACAGACCTTATTGCAGGTTAAAGTTGAAAGTGGAGGTAGAAAACCATCACGTATTTTTGGTCCGATCACTGGTAAGTCTCCCAGCATAGACGGGCACATGGGCTGATCTGCAGGCAGCCAGTGGTGTGGCCTTCCCCACACCACCAACTTTTCCTTTTTGCTCTTCTCCTCGTTTGTTTTCTGAGTATAAACTTTTGTGTTAATTTGAAATTACTGACAATATTAAGAGGATAAAATGATGATGGACTGCCCTCGTGGCTCAGAGGCTAAAGCATCTGCCTGCAATGCAGGAGACCTGGATTCGATACCCAAATCAGGAAGATCCCCTGGAGAAGGAAATGGGAACCCACTCTAGTACTCTTGCCTGGAAAATTCCATGGACAGAGGAGCCTGGTAGGTTACAGTCTATGGGATCACCATGAGTCACACATGACTGAGCACCTTCACTTTAAGAAGATGAAATACTCAATATTTAGCTTGTTTCTCTCTATTCATGTATGTTTGTGTGCCTGTATATATATACATATGTGTATATTTAAACAAACAAGGCTGATTTATGTTATCATGTCTTACATGTTTTATTTAACATAATATCAAAATTATATTTCATCCATTGACTGTTTCTTGAAAACATGATGAAAGTGAAAGTGATACTTACTCAGTCTTATCCAACTCTTTGTGACCTCATGGACTGTAGCCCACCAGGCTTCTCCGTCCATGGGATTCTCCAGCCAAGAATACTAGAATGGGTTGCCATTTCCTTCTCCAGGGAATCTTTCCAACCCAGGGATCAAACCTAGGTCTCCTGCATTGCAGGCAGATTCTTTACCATCTGAGCCACCAAGGATTAGGATGGAATTCTATGTAGTTAATTAATAACACTGTTATTGATTCTTTCAGTGAGGTAAGGAATACGGTTTTATAAAGGAAAGAAATGAAATATGAATTTCAACTGAATTTGTTATTTTCATTTTACTAGAGGAACAAAAGACTGTTTTGCACAAATGTCATTACAAGTTACATTTAATGAAATTTTCACTAAAGTTGACATAATTTGGTTGAAATTTTAATAGCTGTAGACAGTTTTTCTACAAAATATCTTTGAAACTTCTTTGAAAGGCCAATTTTCACTTTTTAAAAAGCTGAAACATTCCTTTTGGGGGAGAAATGGAAAACATTGTCAATCTTCGTATATTAAAACCTGGGCTTGACATTATTTTTCCTCAGAGCAGATCAGACAGATTTCTGCTGCAAGGCCTACTCTTGGCCTGGGAGCCCAGCCTCCAAGGAGCCCCGCTCGCTGACGGCATGCAGACCCGAGCCGAGCTCTGCACCCTTCCCGTCCCACCAGGAGCCTGGGGTCCTCCCTTCCACCCCATGTTCCCGGGACCTCACAGACCACCCTCTCCCTCACCTCTGCTGGAGCAGCCCTCAGCTTCTGTTCTGAGACAACCTTGTTTTGCTCCCCAGAACACTCACAGACACACACACACACAGAGCACAGGCACATGTGCACACAGGAGCATGCACACATGCACACACATGCACAGACACAGGCAGAGGAAGGTGTGCGCACACGTGCAGCCACATGGACACACATGTGAACACCCCCACGCAGAGGCATGCACTCTTAGGCACATGCAGCTAAGACTGCTCAGGGCACTTCTCCCACATCCAGGGGGCTACGTGACGGGCTCTCTGAGCTGGAATTCAGAATTAGTATCAATACAGAAATAATGTGGTGAGTGATCAGTCTGTAAAACCATTTGGGCTTCGCTGCTTTGAACACTTAGAGTGCCTTAGTGACAGCTTGTCATGGTAGGAGCCTTAGGATTCTTGCCAAGGCTGAGGACTTGGCAGCATGGTGGCCATCCATGTTCTTCTAAGAGCAGAGCTCTCAGTGTAGAGAGCCCCCACATACTGAGGGCTTTAAAGGCTCAGATTCTGCTGCAGGATATGTTAGAGTACCCAGTCCTCTTTAAGAGAGGGGATAGATGAGAAGTGGGTGGGAGTTCAGCTTACACCCCTTTAAATCACTGCTGCTGCCGTTCAGCTCAGTAGAGCTTCTCGGTTTCCAAGTGGGCCACTCAGCCGGGTCACTCAGCCAGGTCCCTTGGCCTCTCTGACCCTTGTTTTTCAACCTGAAATGGGAACGATGTGAAAACCCACCCAGCAAGATTGGAACGGTGAGAGCACACAGTCCATCTGGAAGGTCTTGGGAAGCTGAAATGCCCACAGGGAAGGAGACGGCCCCACCTCGGTGTGGCTGTGCATCTCCCCTGTTTCCTCTACAACGTCCTCTTGTGAAGAGCTGCAGAGGAAGAGCTGTCTGTCGGAGCACCGATTAAATTGGACTCACAGGCCGTAAAAACACTGAGCTGGATTCTCATGCCCTGCCCAAGCCCTTGTCCTTAGCTGGACTTCTGTGTCTCCAGGGAGATGCCTGGCTGACTTCAAAGAGCCCTTCAGTATTTGCAGAGGCTGTTAGTGCTCATGGTGACTGCAGCCATGAAATAAGAAGATGATCACTTCTTGGCAGGAAAGCTATGAGAAACCTGGACAGTGTTAAAAAGCAGAGACATCACTTTGCCGACAAAGGTCAGTATAGTCAAGGCTATGGTCTTTCCAGCAGTCACGTATGGATGTGAGACCTGGATCATAAGAAGGCAGAGCACCAAAGCATTGATGTATTGGAGAAGACTCTTGAGAGTCCCCTGGACAGCAAGGAGATCAAACCAGTCAACGTTAAAGGAAATCGACCCTACATACTCATTGGAAGGACGAATGCTGAAGCTGAAGCTCCAATACTTTGGGCGTTTGATGCCAATGGCAAACTCATCAGAAAAGACCCTGATGCTGGAAAATATTGAAGGTAGAAAGAGAAGAGGGCAACAGAGGATGAGATGGTTGGATGGCATCACCGATTCAATGGACATGAATTTGGGCAAACTCCAGGAGATGGGGAGGGACAGCAAGCCCTGGTGGGCTGCAAGTCCACAGGGTCACAAAGAGTCTGACATGACTTGGAAACTGAACAACAATGTTAGTGCTGATCTTCAGAGGTGGTTGCTGTCATTTGATGAGAAGGTGGACATGGCTGAATGCCCACGTAGCTGAGACCAAGGCCTCCTGATGCACACTAACTACTTCTCCAGTTTAGGTTTCCCAGTCAATACACTGTACCCATCGCAAGAGTTTGGTGGATGATTAACAAGATCCCTGCGATGCCCTAAGGTGGGGTCCACTGCTCCATCCAAATCTCTGTGCTTTGCTAAGGCTTCCGGAGGACAGGCAATTGCAAACCGCAGTGAGGGCTTCCACAAGCAGCTTTCCTACTAGCCCCCAGGTCCTGTCACCCCAGGACTCTGTAGCCTGGAAGAGAAGCAGGCTCCCCTGAAGTTGGAATGCTCATGCAGCATTTCACACAATTTTGTATAGTAACAGTAACAATAACAGCCAGAATTTGCTGATTACCTCTCATGGGCCAAGCCCTGCCTCTAATAAGTTCTTTGCAGGCAAGATGATTCATTGTTACCAAAGCTCTGTAAGTTTTATTTACTGTATTTTTTACCTGCATTTTACAGATGAGAAAGCTAAGACTGAAGTTTAGAGAAATAAAGAAACTTCCTAGAAGTTATATTTATAAATAAAGATTCGTGTGAATAAGATGCTTAGGTGACTTTATTTTTAAGACAAATGATAAATTATTTGCATAAAAGAGACTAATTGGAATTATTTATCTGTTCATGTGTTCCTATTGTTTATTGTCTGCACAGAGATCTGAATTCCTTTGGTAGAGGTCCTGACTGGGGCAGTCAGCACTTTGACCTGTATCCCATCCTGCAGAAAAACAAGCAAGGGGTAGGGACAGGGAAAGAGGGTGTGGGGTGTTGAGGGCAGGGGCTCCCTTTGTACCTGGGGGCAGCCTCCCAGAGTTACACCCATGCACAGGCTTCCGGAAGCCAAAGGCACAGAAGTCAGGAGGGAGACGGTGCCCCAGGAGCACCAGGCCTCCTTCCTCTTCTGTGGCTTCCCCCTCTCATCTTCCTTCTTCCTCCCAGCAGAGACAGCTGTCCCTGAAATGAGTGAGAACTTGTAGACTGTTTCTGTATGACAATAAGGCAATGAGTGTTAAACTCTTAAGTAAAACAGGTTCACACCCTTTGAATCAGAATTTCCACCTCATTCTGCTTCAGAAAACAAAACAGGCAAAGAAATACATTCAGACATGTCCGTTCATCATGACACTGCTTATACGAATACAGAATATTAAAATATGAAAAGTGGCTGAATACAGCACAAGCCTGTCATTTTGCAGTCCCGTGGGTTCAGAGTCTGTCACGACTCTTACTGTGTTAGACTCAAGGTGGCTCCTCTCTGGAGGCTGGGGGACCACCTGTATCCTTGCCTTGTACATTTTCTCAAGGTCACCACATTCGGCAGCTTTTGGCCACTTCCTCTGTCTTCAGAACTGGCCTCTCTTCATCTGCTTTCATTAACTTTTATCTGGACACAATTGGGAAAAAGTCTCTTGCTTTTAGGACTCATGTGATTATCTCAGGCTAACTCAGATAATCAGGATAATCTCCCATTTCAGGTTCACATCTGCAAGTTCCAACGTTAGAAAGTAGGTATTTGGAGGAATCAACATGTTGCTTTCCAGACAGACAAGGTCTTTTATTGAGTGAGTTCATTTTATTATTCTGTTGATAGTTGGAATTAGTTCTTACTATGGTTTTATAATTCCCATGCTTTTCTTTAGCTTTAAAAAAAAATTTTGTCTCCTTTCCTAATTGGCATTGAAGTGAATTAATTCTCCTTTACCTTTCTACCAGTTAAGTTAATATGGTGGTTGTACTTCACTTTTTAGCTTGTTTCCCTTTTCTTGATGGCTATGTCTAAAGTTAATTTCTCCTTCAACAAGACCATCATGTGCTTTAACTTTCCCTCAGATGTTACTTGTCCCATCTCTGTGTTGTTACTGTTTCAGGTTTAACCAGAACTTGTTTTTCTAACACAAGTCATCATCACCACCATCATCGCTGTCACCATCATAATCCCTTTATTTCATGACAATAAATAGATTCTACTGTGCCTGTTCATGACTTTATTGCTCACTCCTGGCCCTTCCATCCTATTTTTTCTGTGAGTTGTTTTTTCCCTTTTGAAGAATATGCTTTACTTTTTTAATAAGGAACTGTAGGTAGTAAACTGTCTTATCCTTGAATGTCTGAAAATGTTTGTGTTTCCCGGAAGAATTCCAGGTTTGCAGTTCCTTTCCCTGAGGGCTTGAAAGCACCTGCTCCCCTCTGGCTTCTGTGTCCTTTGCCACTGACAAGTGTCACATATTTTGCAGTGTTTTTGTATCTTTATTTTGGTAGAAAATCTTTCCTTTTCCCATTATATCATCTTTCTATCCTTACTACATTGTAGGTTCACAGTGATGAATGCAGGTGTGGATTTTATGTTTTTATGAGCACTAGATGTGATTATAAAGTTCTGTTAGACTGCTCATTAGTTTCTTCAGTCCTGAATATTTTTGAGTTATTATCAGTCTAAGCATTTCCCCCTCCTATATTTGCTGGGTTTTCTTCAACTAAAAGTTTCTCAACCTATCTCTAACATCCTTTAACAGTTCTACTATTTTCCATTTATTCTTCTCTCTGAGCTGTGTTCTGGGTTATCCCTTCAGTTGTGTCCAACTGGCTGTTCTGCACATCTATTGAACTATAATTTTTTTTAAATGTATATCTATCTGTCTATATGTCATTAGTTTCCAGAATTTGCACTCAATTCTTTTCCATTGTTACTTCTCCTTGCTGTTGTTTTATGAATGTCCACTATCACCTGAATATTTTATACATACTTGTTTGAATATCCTTTTCAGTTTCTCAATTGACTTTTATTATTCAGCTTTTGTTTTGTTTAAAATGGAAAGTTCATTTGTTCTTCATTCAGCTTTAATGCTTCTGCGGTTCCTGGCCATGGGTGTGGAGCTCTTTGCCATCTGCTTTGCCATCTTGGTTAAGCACTCTTTTGTGTGAATATACTCCCCCACACTAGTGACCCTCCTGCCCAGACAGGCATGATGTTTTCTCAGCCCATTGGGAATATGGCCCTGAGTCAACTTTGCTAGCGGCTCAGGCTTTCCACCTGCGTGGATGTAGCTTTTCCAAATCCTGGGTCCATTCCTTAGTGCCTCTGCCTCCCCCTTCATCTAGAGGCATGTGGCTTTGGTCACAGTCTTGAGATGGCTGGGCGGAGACAGTTCACCTTCTGTCATAAGTAAAGATTAAGGTTTTAATCAGTAGCTGTCATCTAGAAGTTCAACTCCAACTCCTTGCCAGACCTGGGCATTGTGCAAAGGAATCAAAACCCTAGCCCTGAATGTTCACATATGGTTCCAGTTTACAGTGAGACATGTCCCTCTGTTTCTGTCCACAGAAACCAACCATGGGCTTTTGAATGCAGCTGTGTCTTTCTAAGAACTATCTATCTTTGTATATATTCTCTATACATACTGTATATAATTACAGCTCATATAAAAAGATGTTGCTGCTGCTGCTAAGTTGCTTCAGTCATGTCTGACTCTATGAGACCTCAGAGATGGCAGCCCACCAGGCTCCTCCGTCTCTGGGATTCTCCAGGCAAGAACACTGGAGTGGGTTGCCATTTCCGTCTCCAATGCATGAAAGTGAAAAGTGAAAGTGAAGTCACTCAGTCGTATCTGACTCCTTGCGACCCCCGTGGACTGAAGCCTACCAGGCTCCTCCGTCCATGGGATTTGCCAGGCAAGAGTACTAGAGTGGGGTGCCATTGCCTTAGGTATATTCAATGACTATTAAGTAAAACCAAAAAACTGAAAGCAATATATTACAATAGCATACAAGCTAGCCTTTATTAAGTAATCACAGTGTTGTCATCCTCTTAGCATTTCATATAAATTGGTTCACACAGTTGTCCAGATGATCCCATGGCCTGTGTGCTGATATTCTCCCTATTTTGCAAATGAGAAAATGGAGGTGCAGGGGTGAAGTACCCACGCTGGGAAGCACAGTGAGAAAGTAGTGGAGTTTTCTTCTTACCAACATTATTCAGTTTGCTACAGCTCATGAGTGCATGGAGGGTGGACACCAATCTGTGAAGAGACTCATTCTGGGTGGTTGGGAATATGTATTTGCTTTATTTTCCTATTTTAGTTTCTCTGAATTTTAAATTTTTGCAGTGAACCTATAACATGTTTGTAATGAGAAAAAAACAGTAACTACAGTTATTCTTAATATGCTTTTTAAATGCAAATGATGCTTCTTCTCCCAGGAGCACTTTCGTTGTTTGACAGCATTGGCCTGAGATAAAGTAGGCAAGGACCACATTACCTGCTGGATGGGTGGGGAGACTGACAGCTGGCAGTGGGCAGTGCTCCAAGATGTGGAGGAAGGTACATGGTGCGTGTGGGACCCGTTTGCTCTCTCTGCTATGACTCTAGAACGGGTCCACTGCAGACTCACTCTCATCCCTCAGCGCCTCTGGCTTCCACACTTGGTTTGATGCACCTTCTCCCAGTTACAGGTAACTCACCGCCTTTCTGTGCATTTTAGCTGCAGCAGTCAGTTTCTATGGCAATGGATGCTATCTGACATGTAGAGAAAGGCCACTCTGTATCCTTGATAGATGCAACATTTCTCTTTCTTGTGCTCGCTCCCTACACTCATTAAAGGACCATAATCTCTTGTCTGCAAGGTGACACTGAGAGGACAAGGAAGGAGCTTGTGTGAAAAGCCACAGAGGAGTATGCGATCATTCAGGGTAGAGGCTGGGGGATTGCTGAGTCCTCGGAAGGAGGGTAGAATGTCAAAGACGACACGTCTCTGGAAGAGTCTGGACCCCGGTGGCTGGTGCTGGGTGGAAAGGACCACTCCCTGCACCTGTGAGTCCACCCAGCTGCTGGTGCTCTCCCAGGGGACAAGCAGACAGGGTGTCTGGGAGCCCAGAGATGGGACCTGAGTGCCGCGGAGGAGTGTCCATGTGTCCTGTGGGATGACCATGCTCCCCAGTGGCCTCCTCGGATGCCTTCACACCTCTCAGTCTCTCAGTACATCTGGGGTTTGTTATGGGATTTAGGGAGCAGACAGTCAGAAGAAAGGCAGTGCAAGTATTTGCAGAAAGAGCACTAAACAGTGACATTTGTCTGTGTGTTTCTTCTGGAACTTGCAGAGCTGAGCTGTCTTTACTCATTTGCACCTGGAAAGCCCTGAACCAGGAGAGGATGGGAGAATTTCTAGAGACTTAGCCATCAGTTGGTGTGGCGGATTCATGTCAATGTATGGTAAAACCAATACAGCATTGTAAAGTAAAATTTAAAAAAATAAAATAAAATGTTGAATAATGCTCACACCAGATTCATGGTGGTCACTCTAGTTATGCTCCAGAGAATGTGTTACTCACAAGGCAATGTTATATACATATATATGTTAACTACATAGCCTATGAATTTAGAATAATAGGTCACCAATTACATTTAAATAGTCTCACTCTGAGTTTTGTTTCTTCAACCAGCAGTCCCTTTCTCTCCTCTACATTCCCTCTCTGCAGGCCTCCTACAAGACGTTTTAACAAAAATTTTATGCCAGAAGTTACACTGTCTGTTCTTCCAAAGTAGGCAGTGGCCTGCATGGTTATCAGAAATAAAAGTAACTCCAAAATAATCATGTGTACACCTTTCTTCCTTTAAATGCTATTCATCAGAGAGAAAATAAGCATGTGTTCTCCAAGCCTTGAAAAAGAAAAGGAGAATTTACTCTGGTTTTCTGAGAACCCTTTTTTTAAAAAAGCTGCCCTTTCCTTAATCAAAACGTGGGATTTCAATGTCATGATCTTGATTTACATCAAACTGATACAAGTGTATGAATTTTATGGCAGTAATTTGTGATTACATAAGGATATGTGCCAAAGAGAAACAGCATTTCTGTTAAAAAGCAACAGGCTTCCGTAATTCTTGATGACAACTACCTGTCAAGGAGAAAAAGAGAAATAAAATAATAAGCTTAGAAATGTCACAGATTACTACATCATAGCTCTTAAGTGTGCGATGAATTGTAATTATGCCTGAAATCTGGGCTGCCTGTAAGACACACAAATAAAATAATTCAATTCATCAGTTTTTAAAAAGTTCTTACTGCTCTTTTCCAAAGGAGCATTGAAGTCTGTCAGATTTACCTAAGACAGCTCAGAAGTTGATTTGTTATGTGGCTATAAATGGTTTTTACAGCTGTCATAAACTTAGAAACATTATATGCTAGATACTGTAACAGCAAGGATTCTAATTAAGGTGTTCCATGACTGATTTTAAATCAGTGTCAGTCTCTATCTCATTACTTGTTCTTTGATTTTTTTTCTCTGAGAAAAGAAGTACATGTGACATTTCAATCAGGTGTATCTTCAAAATAAAAGTACGCTGTACAGAACATAAATAATTTTAGAGGCAATTAAAAGGAATTTCAACATTACTTACAAAATTGTCTTGAACGGAAAATGTAAAGTGAGCTGTATGGAGGCATTTGAGTCACTATTTTTGTATCTGTAATATTTTGGCATCAGCATTGGAACTTTGCTAGATCATCATTTGCAATGGTAATTGGTGAGCCTGTCTTGGACTCTACAGAAGGCATTTTGTAATCTAAAGTATGGCGCAGACTTTTTTTTTTTTTAAGTAGTTTATTGTGAGTTTTGTTCAGAGTCAGAATCAGAGGAAGTTAGGCGTTAGGTGTGTCTCCAAAAGCTTGTGCCCCTTCTCCCTTCAGAGTGCCCCAGGTAACAGCCAGGCAGCCAGAGAGTAAATGTTTGCCATGATGTGGATTCATATGGGGCTCAGTTCTCTTTCCTTTAAAAGAGGCTCTTATTTATATTAACACAAGCAAGTTGGCCCTTGTGCTGACATGCTGTTGAAAGCGTCTCGTGGCTAGCTCTCCCTGGGGCTCCCCAGCCCCCCCGACACTTGCTGTCTCTGCCTCCCATGGGCCAAGGCCACTGCTTCCCTGCAGTCACTGCTCAGGATGAGTCTTTCTGCCTTGGAGACCTTCTGCAGGGTGAAGTGAGTGATCTTTACCCCAGAGACCCCAAAAGGAAAGAAAAATAGATTCACACATGTTGCTGCTGCTGCTGCTAAGTCACTTCAGTCATGTCTGACTCTGTGTGACCTCATAGATGGCAGCCCACCAGGCTCCCTCCTCCATGGGATTCTCCAGGCAAGAATACTGGAGTGGATTGCCATTTCCTCCTCCAATGCATGAAAGTGAAAAGTGAAAGTGAAGTCATTCAGTCATGTCTGACTCTTTGCAACCCCATGGACTGCACTCCACCAGGCTCCTCTGTCCATGGGATTTTCCAGGCAAGAGTACTGGAGTGGGGTGCCATTGTCCTCTCCTACACGTGTTGCTGAATTCAACTAAAAATGAGTGCAGCATTCTTCATTTTATTCTTCCCTCCAGGGTAATAAACGTCTCACCTCATATTCAGTCATGTGACTTCATCTTGTATCTTTTGTCAGAAGAATTTGAAAGACAGATGTGGTGAGTGGCTATTCATATTCATTTTATAAAATGAGTATATGCATGTATGGATGGACTGTATGGAGTGAAAAATTCCTCTGTGAATAAGGAAGATTAGACTCCAGTCCAGACATTGCTACTAACTTCGTGAATGACCCTACATAGGTCACAGAATTTTCACATCCGAGTTCACTTGTTGATAAAATGACAAGGATGGCATTAAAGGGTGATCATTTTTCACCTTCAGCTTTCTTTGATTCTACTTTCTTCCTCAGTTTATTGGATGTGGAGCATCCTTGGACTGTGTAGCCATTCCCTTCTCTGGGGGATCTTCCCGATCCAGGGATGGAACCTGGGTCTCCCGCATTGCAGGCAGACTCTTTCCCATCTGAGCCACCAGGGAAGCCCCTTCTAGATGCTACAAAGGCATGAAAATGGAAGAGGAGGTGGAAGCTGTGGAGCTTACAGTGTAACAGGAGAAAGGAAACGTGAACACATCAGGAACACAGCAGAGGGAGAAAAGAGTTTAGTTAGAGGCTGACAGCTGTGCCTTGGCTGCAGAGATGTGACAGGGACAGAAACAGGACCCTGAGGAAGCAGGCTGAGGTGACAGGAGGACAAAAATGATGGGGCTGAGAATGGTCTTAGATAGTCTGAGACACCTGTCATTCTCCATCGAAGCCCCATAATCATTTTGCCAGCATCGAGTTACCTTCTGTGTGGGGCACTGGTTCCCTAGATCACCAGCATCTGGACCTCGACTCAGATGGATCCAGGTGGTGCTACTGATAGAACCTCTGCTCGGGCGTGGTGCCCACCCTCTGAGCTAAAGGCAGCACAGGCACTGGCCAGCTCTGCCTGCTTGCTGTCCCTCCCGAATCGGGAGGGAGGAGACCCTCACACCTGGGACCTGGGGCTGCCAGGGGCCTGGAGGCCTCAACATGAAACATCTCTGCTCTCCTTATGTTAGACATATGCCCCTACTTTGTGCTACTTTTTCAGAGTGTCTCCATGTTTAGGTGAAATTTAAAGGCCATTTGTAATGTGCTAAGGGAATTCTGTAACATAAGGAGTCCAGCTGATGCCCGTAAGCTGGACTTTGAATGCTGGGGTTGTCTAGCCTGTGCCCTTGGGCTTTTTTATTGGTCAGAAAGTTGTCACTTTGCAGACCTGCACAGGCCATCTGCCCTGCTGGCACATGCTGGGAAGACACTGAAAATTAATGCGTGTGGCTTTGCATTATTTTATGTCCCCTCGTGTTCCTGCGCGTCTTTGACTCATCCTTAGAGATCTCTCTCTGCCATGTTGCTCCTTGCCGCTGAGTGTCCTGTGATTTGGCCCAATCTGATGAGCTTATCAGAGGTTCCTTCTGAAGAGGCCGTTTGTCTGGGAAGTCTTCAGCACTTCCCCTACTCATGCTCTTTCCGGTCTCATTCAGGATATAGCTTTTTATGAGAGATGGGTCAACTACAGTCTCCCTGTCTCCTTCCAATTTATTTTCTTTCTTCAAATGATAATTAAGTGCTTGATATATACAAAGGACTTTAGTACAACTAGAAAGTACACAGAAGCATTTGAAACACCAAGCTGTATCCTCAAAGAACAGAAGATTTCATATGATAGATAACATAAATAAATGCAAGTTGATAAGTGGTACGTGATATCTGTTCTCTAAAGATGCCCCTGAAGGACCATCAGTCTTCTCTAATTACTGTTCAGTCTTCTGTAGTTTGAGCCTTTTGTGGAGACTCAACTTGTAGCCGGTTTCTTGATCAAACCCATCTTTAACTGAGAAAATTTTTTACATTACTAGAGAATGTAAGATTATGTCATTGAAGTGATGCAGGTGATTTAAAAGGGGACACTCCAAACTCTTTTTACTAATGATAGTCTTCAGAATAAGTTTATAACTTTCCGAGTAGATTTTGAAGAAAATAATCTCATTCTATATATGTAAGTCTTTGTAAGTTGAAAGGATGGTTTGTTTTATTTGAACATTATTATGCAGAAGAAGATAAAGGAAGGGAGGAATAAAGGGAGAGAGAAACACAGAGAGTTAAGGGTCAAAATTAGGAAGTTGAAATATAATGATACTTTAGACAAAACCATTTCATCCATTGTTTTCCTGGGAAATGTCTTTTCAATCTGATCATGCAGCATGTTTATTCTGGGAAGTGGGAGTTATTTGTTTTATTCTCAGGCAAGGTATATACTGAACTCTCACAGAGTTGCTTATTTGTGAATCAGCCAGATTCAGTCCAGAGACTGATATGCAGAGGACAGTGTCGGTGCGTCTGAGAAGCTGCTGGGAACTGCCCAGGGTTCATGGTGGGAGCACATCTCTGCATTGGAAGAGCTTTCGCAGATTTAGAGACGTTTTGAGGGGTACAGGTTAGAAAGGGGCCTTTATGTTCTCACTGGGGTGCTCTGCCCACAGACTGTTCTGTTCTTATGGAAGGGGGATGTGAATCTGAATGTCTGCCTGCACACGGGTCCTTGCAGCGGGAGTCATACATGCCCCACGGGAGAACAAGGAAAGCACAGATCTACTGCCGTGCCTGCTCTGTGCAGACACAGCTGGCAGGAGACGATGAGACTGCCTTGAAGGCCAGCGCTGTCCTGGATGCAGTGGAGATGGAAGAAAACAAGAGATGGAGGTTTTGATTATCAGTACCTTGCGAGATATACGTGAACTAAATAATAATTCACCACAGTTGGTGAAGGAGTGCTGCACATGCACTATGCTTAGTCACTCAGTCATGTCCGACTCTTTGTGACGCCATGGACTGTACAATCCATGGAATCAGGCCAGAATCCTGGAGTGGGTTGCCATGCTCTCCTCCAGGGGATCAAACCCAGGTCTTCTGCCTTGCGGGCAGATTCTTTACCCTCTGAGCCACCAGGGAAGCCCCAGAAAGCTGCTGTGCATAAGAGAGAGGAACGCTGGTGAGCTGCACCCCAGGCTGTGATGAGTAAGATCAAAGAAGAGAGCCCATGAGTGGGTGCCTGCTGTGGTCGGTTAGGGTGTGGGCGAACGGAGAAGAGAGGGGGACAGAAAAAGAGGCAGAGCAGCTCTTCTGGTGGCCGGGCCAGGCCAGAGACTGCCGGCTGTCAGCGGGCAATGGGTGCCTCCGCAGAGACCCTGTTGTGAGGGTCTTTGATCACTGAACCAAGGAACTTGGGATTTTTCTGTTAACAGGGGAAAGCTCTAAGGAATCCTTCTTCAGAATTTTAGAGGGACTATTTTCTAATTATTATTTTCTTGTTACTCTCACTGAGGTTTACTCCTTGTCAGAAATTTTTGATCTGGAGAAACATTTTTAAGAAAAAAACCAGTGTGGTCCTATATGAAAGAAAAAGTGAGTGAGAAGAGAAACCAGATGTATCAAGACTGAGTGACAGACGAGACATACACCATGGAGGTCTGACCTCCTGTTCGGGTTAGGAGAATACACAGACCTGAGTGTTTCGAAAGACAAGTAAATAGCTGGAGGAGATGAAAGAGAAAGGAGAAAATGGATTCTGAGGTTTGACCTCAGAGGAAGGACTTACTAGGTGTGGATGGAGTCGAGTTCAGAAAGAATCCCCAGGCCACAAACCCACCTGCTCCTGTAATGTGGTCTAGCACAGTCCTGTGAGAGTATAATGTGAGCTGCGTCTCAAGTTTTCAGTTTATAGTAGGCACATTAAAGATAAAAAGAAGGATAATAACTTTATATTAATAATATTTTATTAATCCAACATTGGAGAAGGCAATGGCACCCCACTCCAGTACTCTTGCCTGGAAAATCCCACGGACGGAGGAGCCTGGTAGGCTGCAGTCCATGAGGTTGCTAAGAGTCAGACACGACTTCACTTTCACTTTTCACTTTCATACATTGGAGAA
>SJYC01034194.1:0-49333 GCA_006408675.1 Madoqua kirkii
GAGAGAGAAACACAGAGAGTTAAGGGTCAAAATTAGGAAGTTGAAATATAATGATACTTTAGACAAAACTATTTCATCCATTGTTTTCCTGGGAAATGTCTTTTCAATCTGATCATGCAGCATGTTTATTCTGGGAAGTGGGAGTTATTTGTTTTATTCTCAGGCAAGGTATATACTGAACTCTCACAGAGTTGCTTATTTGTGAATCAGCCAGATTCAGTCCAGAGACTGATATGCAGAGGACAGTGTCGGTGCGTCTGAGAAGCTGCTGGGAACTGCCCAGGGTTCATGGTGGGAGCACATCTCTGCATTGGAAGAGCGTTCGCAGATTTAGAGACGTTTTGAGGGGTACAGGTTAGAAAGGGGCCTTTATGTTCTCACTGGGGTGCTCTGCCCACAGACTGTTCTGTTCTTATGGAAGGGGGATGTGAATCTGAATGTCTGCCTGCACACGGGTCCTTGCAGCGGGAGTCATACATGCCCCACGGGAGAACAAGGAAAGCACAGATCTACTGCCGTGCCTGCTCTGTGCAGACACAGCTGGCAGGAGACGATGAGACTGCCTTGAAGGCCAGCGCTGTCCTGGATGCAGTGGAGATGGAAGAAAACAAGAGATGGAGGTTTTGATTATCAGTACCTTGCGAGATATACGTGAACTAAATAATAATTCACCACAGTTGGTGAAGGAGTGCTGCACATGCACTATGCTTAGTCACTCAGTCATGTCCGACTCTTTGTGACGCCATGGACTGTACAATCCATGGAATCAGGCCAGAATCCTGGAGTGGGTTGCCATGCTCTCCTCCAGGGGATCAAACCCAGGTCTTCTGCCTTGCGGGCAGATTCTTTACCCTCTGAGCCACCAGGGAAGCCCCAGAAAGCTGCTGTGCATAAGAGAGAGGAACGCTGGTGAGCTGCACACCAGGCTGTGATGAGTAAGATCAAAGAAGAGAGCCCATGAGTGGGTGCCTGCTGTGGTCGGTTAGGGTGTGGGCGAACGGAGAAGAGAGGGGGACAGAAAAAGAGGCAGAGCAGCTCTTCTGGTGGCCGGGCCAGGCCAGAGACTGCCGGCTGTCAGCGGGCAATGGGTGCCTCCGCAGAGACCCTGTTGTGAGGGTTCTTGATCACTGAACCAAGGAACTTGGGATTTTTCTGTTAACAGGGGAAAGCTCTAAGGAATCCTTCTTCAGAATTTTAGAGGGACTATTTTCTAATTATTATTTTCTTGTTACTCTCACTGAGGTTTACTCCTTGTCAGAAATTTTTGATCTGGAGAAACATTTTTAAGAAAAAAACCAGTGTGGTCCTATATGAAAGAAAAAGTGAGTGAGAAGAGAAACCAGATGTATCAAGACTGAGTGACAGACGAGACATACACCATGGAGGTCTGACCTCCTGTTCGGGTTAGGAGAATACACAGACCTGAGTGTTTCGAAAGACAAGTAAATAGCTGGAGGAGATGAAAGAGAAAGGAGAAAATGGATTCTGAGGTTTGACCTCAGAGGAAGGACTTACTAGGTGTGGATGGAGTCGAGTTCAGAAAGAATCCCCAGGCCACAAACCCACCTGCTCCTGTAATGTGGTCTAGCACAGTCCTGTGAGAGTATAATGTGAGCTGCGTCTCAAGTTTTCAGTTTATAGTAGGCACATTAAAGATAAAAAGAAGGATAATAACTTTATATTAATAATATTTTATTAATCCAACATTGGAGAAGGCAATGGCACCCCACTCCAGTACTCTTGCCTGGAAAATCCCACGGACGGAGGAGCCTGGTAGGCTGCAGTCCATGAGGTTGCTAAGAGTCAGACACGACTTCACTTTCACTTTTCACTTTCATACATTGGAGAAGAAATATTTTATTGCATAAAATATTAATATTTAATCCAATCCAAAATTTTTTTATAGCCAGTCATTTACATGTAGTCAGTGTAAACAATTATTAATGAGATAGTTTACATTCCTTTTTTATTTTCATACAAGTCTCTGGATTCTGGTGTCCATTATACACTGACAGCAAATCTCAGTCCAAGCGCTCAGTAACCCTGTGAAGCAGGGGCTGCCCTGTCTTGGAAGGTGTGGCTCTAGACTTCAAACTAATGGTATCAGAGTGAGTTAGCAGCACCTACATAGGTGCCTGGACACTCCTGTGCTAGTGCTTCACGGTTAGAATTAAGTACATGGTGCTTGTGCAAAGCATTGCCACATTGGACCCTTTATTCACACGAAGTCCTGACAACAAGAGATTCAAGAAAGCATTTCTAGAACATTCTTTAGAAGAATTCTTTACCATGTGCAGATTCATAGCTGCTCATTTCTCAAAATATCCTTTGAAAGAAGATATTTGGAGGATCTCCTGAAATGTAGTAATCCTTTTGTCCATTCAGAGGTCATCAACTAAAAGTGTTTTGACTCAAATGTAGCCTATAGCCTGCAGCTGATTTCTGCTTGGATAGCCTGGTGTTGTAAACAAAACTCCAGACACAGCAGTGCGTCGAGCATCTGCGAGCAAAGCATGCCCCTCCATGTGCCACATCCAGCACCTCCACGAGTGCCCGCTGCCTGCCTCTGCCTGCATCTCCACTCAGGGGCTCAACATGGAGGCCTGCATAGATGCCAGATGAACAGGCAGCAGACCAGCAAGCCCAGCACTTGGCTCAGGGAACTGCCCTTTGCCTTTAACCTGTCGCCTGGGGTTTTTATGCTCGCTCCTGCTGGTGACATTTCTTCACCCTACCCTGACTCTCTGCAGCTCAGCAGAGATTCTCTCTGTCTTGTTCTCAATAGCTGGGCTTCTCCAGAGCAGCACATCAGGATGCTGAATCACTTCCTCCCCCGTTTACATCTACAAGGGCTGCCAGGGAACTGACTGCCAGATTCTTATCTCACATCTGCTGATGAGAAGATGAGACATGAATGCAGTTCTTTGCTGTTAAACTCACTCTTGGCTATAGCTTATCTTTTCCCAATTCACATTTCCATAGAAATTTCGTTAGATAATCATTTAATCTTTGTTTTGCCATTCTACTTCTGTTTATGGTGGAGGTTCCATCTGTCATCTGTTTCTTTCTGCGTACTCAGTTGCTCAGTCTTGTCCGACTCTTTGCAACACCATGGACTGTAGCCCACTAGGCTTCTCTGTCCTTGGGAATTCTCCAGGCAAGAGTACTTGAGTGGGTTGCCATGCCCTCTTCCAGGGGATCTTTCTCACTCTGGGAATGAACCAGGTCTTTGACATCTCCTGCAGTGGCCGGCAGATTCTTTATCACTGAGCTACCTGGGAAGCCCCGTATCTATAAGTGCGTACTAAGTTGCTCAGTCATGTCTGATTCTTTGCAACCCCTTGGACTGCAGCCTCCTGGCTCCTCTGTCCATAGAATTTTCCAGGCAAGAATACTGGAAATACATCTATCTATCACCTGTCTGTCTCAACACACCTGCCCACATTTCTCCAGTACCTCTGCCCACTCCATTGATTTGTTTCTCAGGCAGCTTCCATATTCTTCACTTGCCTGAAGCTGGGCCACACCTGATTGTTCAGAGTTGACCACCTGACTCACTGCTGGGCCAGTGTGTCTTTTCACAACAAGATTTTGGATTTGGGACTCAAATCGGTACCTCACTACTGACCAAATTTATAATAGTGACACTCAGGTAATAATAAAAGTAACAGAATGCTATAAGCAATAGTAACACTTAGACTTTATTTTCTTGGGCTCCAAAATCACTGCAGATGATGACTGCACCCATGAAATTAAGACGCTTGCTCCTTGGAAAAAAAGCTATGACCAACCTAGACAGCATATTAAAAAGCAGAGACATTCATTACTTTGCCAACAAAGGTCCATCTAGTCAAAGCTATTTTTTTTTCCAGTAGTCATGTATGGATGTAAGAGTTGGACCATAAAGAAGGCTGAGCATCGAAGAATTGATGCTTTTGAACTGTGGTGTTAGAGAAGACTCTTGAGAGAGTCCCTTGGACAGCAAGGAGAACAAACCAGTAATCCTAAAGAAAATCAATCCTGAATGTTCATTGGAAGGACTGATGCTGAAGCTGAAGCAAAGGACCAACTCATTGGGAAAGACCCTGATGCTGGGAAAGACTGAAGGCAGGAGAAGGGGACAACAGAGAACCAAATGGCTGGATGGCATCACTGACTCAAGGGACATGAGTTTGAGCAGGCTCCAGGAGATGGGGAAGGACAAGGAAGCCTGGCGTGCTGCAGTCCATGGGGTCACAAAGAGACATGACTGAGCGACTGAACAGCAACACAGAATAGTCACACAGGCACAGTAATAAAAATGGTGACACTAGAATAGTAACACAAGGACCATGAGAGTAACGATAGCATAGTAACCTAAGGACAGTAGTGATGCCCAAGGTTGGTCAGCAGCCATGCGGAAGCATTGTGCTGGAGAAAGAATGAATGTAAACAGTGGTGGAGGGGCAGGGGAGGGGGTCTGGATGAAGACTGATGAGAGTGGGAAGGAGTCCAGATGTCCTTCCAAGTCTTAGGTCTGCCTACTTGAGTCTTACCTCAGCCTCAGTTGGGTGAAGTTTGGCTGTTAAGTTTGTTCTGGGCTCTGTGAGACACCCACTGTCTTTTCCAGTAAAGGCGTCTTTAAAGATAGTTACAGGTAAAGAAGGTCTCTGGAGCTTACAACTTCAACATGATGACCAACAACTAACACTGTATTTTTAAAGACAATTTAGGAAACAGATTTTGTTTTAAATGGGTTCTTATGAGAAGTAAGAACAAATAGATTTATAAATATATTTATTTTGGAGTTTGTCAAGAGTAATGCAGGAAGGACTCAAAGCCTGTCATTATCTTTGAGCCAGTGTGGGCTATGGATGAACCAAACCAATTGTAGAATTTGGTAGATGTGGTCAGTCCTGAAACATTAAAAATAATATATAAATGAGATTCTTGTTGTTGTGAAAAGTCACTGGAATGAAAATCCTTTTCAGCATGGTCAAAGTTGATCTGGAATCAGTTTTACTTCCGTATTTTTTAAAGACGCTTGTTGTCTGAGGCCAGTATACATAAGAAGGAATTGTGTATACTGATTCCTTAAGAAGGAACTGTGTTGGAATGCATTTGTGGCTGGTCTCCTAGTAATTTTTGACACAGTCTGTTTTCCCCTCAACTTGTTAAAAAAAATGAAAAATTTTAAGTGTAATTGTTATTTTCTGCTGCTCTAGATCTTGGTTACTGTGCGTGGGCTTTCTCTAGTGTGGTGCGCGGGGGTCCTTTCTAGCTGTGGCGCATGGGCTTCTCATTGCAGTGGCTTCTGTTATTGTGAAGCAAAAGCTCTAGGGCGTGAGGGCTTCAGTAGCTGCAGCTCAGGGGCTGTGCAGCACAGGCTTAGTAGTTTCGGTGCACGGGCTTAGTACGACTTTAGCTGCCCCACAGCCTGTGGGATCCTCCTAGGCCTGGAATTGAATCCTTGCCCCTGAACTAGCAGGTGGACTCTTAGCCAGTGGACCACCAGGGAAGTCCTCCCCAGGGACTTTTGAGCTGACTGTGTGCTCTTCATTGACTGAGGACCAGATGAAGCAGCGGGGTGGCGTTTAGAGCGCTCCCTCATCTGTGCTCAGTTTCGTCCAGCATCCATCTCTTTGCATCCCCGTGGACTGTAGCCTGCCAGGTTCCTCTTTCCATGGGATTCTCCAGACAAGAATACTGAAGTGGGTTGACGTTTCCTTCTTCAGAGGGTCTTCCTGACCCAGGGGTCGAACCTGCATCTCTTGCATCTCCTGCATCTCCTGCATGGGCAGGTGGATTCTTTACCACTGTGGCGTCTGGGAAACCAGCGCTGGGTTAAAAAGCAAACCAATCTTTGGCCATTAAAGCATAGTTATTACAGTGAGATTCTCTCATTGTGAATAGCACGTAAGACTAGAAATGGGTAACATAGCAGATGTATACCCAAAATACTTCATATTTGTACTTAATCAGGACAGAATTCACTGAATGGAAATGTAGAGAGAATTGGGCAGGTTGATTAAACCGTATATTGAGTAAACTGTACAAATTAATAAATTATCTCTTTCAAATTCAAATTTGTGTTACTTGAATGAAAATATACAACTTCATTATATAATTTTACTGTATGATTTTTAATTATGAAGTAAAATACATAATTATAATTTTTATATACCACCAAGGAAATAATGGTCATTGCATTGAATAATATTAAACTTATGTTCATTTTTCATCTTTTCTTAATTTATTACTCTATTACACCCATAGCATAGACTGTTAACAAAATTTAGAAATAAATTTAGCTTCACAGTTCTATGGCCCTTTCATGCATCTCCTTTTCAGTACTGTGCTACCAGAGAAAGGTGGAATACCAGGGAGATCGCAGAAAAATGATGATCATTAGATTGAAGAGGAAACGCGGAAGCATCCATAATAATAAAAAAATCTATAAAACTATACTGCATTCTTATGAATTTTGAGATGTACTTTGATTTCCTATTTTCAATTATATTCCCAAAGGCTTCTCTTTCATGTGTTCAATAAAGTTAAAAATTTATGAAAACATTTCCTCTTACTCTGTTCACCAGGCTCTCCCCTAATGATTTGGTACTTTCTGATGTGTGTGAGTGTATAATAGTAATTGAATGAAAATTTAAAAGTGGAGGCAAAGCATTACTTTTTATAATTTGTATATGCCAAATAACAAAGCTCAGTCATAAAATGAACTTGGTATCTCACTAATAATTTAATTGCTTTGACCTTTCCTTTTCAATATTGTGTGGACAAAATCTTTTAAAAAGTATTGGTAATGCATTGAGGTTAACTCTATTTAGACATGTTTTTTTCCATCTGAGTCTGGTCTGCTGTCTTATGTTATACATTTTCTGAATTTACATTCCTACCCAAGTCTGTACTACCATACTCTGAAAAGATATGTTTTTCTTCAAATATTCTCTCTTCCAGAACTACTAGCTTACCCTGGAATTTTTGTCTTCAGCAAAACTACTGAACCAATTAAAAAATAACTGCATGAGAAACAGATGTCGGGTTAGAATCGAGATGATCTTGCTTCATCCTTGACAGATATTTTTTTTCTTCTGAGTCAAAAGAAATTACTGTCTTTTTTCTTTACTTCATTTATTTATTTTTATTGAAGTGTGTATGTGTGTGTATACACACACACACACACATATATACATATATATTACACACACACACTTTTTTACTTCATTTATTATATTTATATATATACACATATATATACATATACATACATATGTATATGTATACACATTTTATATATATATATGTGGGCTCCCCTGGTGGCTCAGAGGTTATATATACACACACACACACACTTTTTTTTTACTTCATTTATTTATTTTTATTGAAGTGTGTTTGTGTGTGTATACATATATGTGTATACACACACACACACTTTTTTTAATTTTCTTTTTCCACTTTATTTGTTTTATTTTTGGAGACTAATTACTTACAATATTGTATTGGTTTTGTCATACATTGACATGAATCCACCACGAGTGTACATGTATTCCCCATCCTGAACGCCCCCTCCCACCTCCCTCCCCATTCCATCCCTCTGGGTCATCCCAGTGCACCAGCCCTGAGCACCCTGTCTCATGCATTGATCCTGGACTGGTGATCCGTTTCACATATGACAATGTACATATTTCAATACCATTCTCCCAAACCATCCCACCCTTGCCCTCTCCCACAGAGTCCAAAAGACTGTTCTATACATCTGTGGCTCTTTTGTTGTCTCGCATACAGGGTTATCGTTACCATCTTTCTAAATTCCATATATATGCATTAGTATACTGTATTGGTTTTTTTCTTTCTAGCTTTCTTCACTCTGTATAATAGGCTCCAGTTTTATCCACCTCATTAGAACTGATTCAAATGTATTCTTTTTAATGGCTGAGTAATACTCCACTGTGTACATGTATTACAGCTTTCTTATCCATTCGTCTGCTGATGGACATCTAGGTTGCTTCCATGCTATTATAAACAGTGCTGTGATGAACATTGGGGTACACGTGTCCCTTTCAATTCTGATTTCCTTGGTGTGTATGCCTTTTTAACTAATGAATAGCAGCTATCTTGCAGATTTTTCATCTTTAATAACTGGGTTAAAATAGCATATTAATACAATGTCATATTCTTCATAAACTTTTCTCAAGTTTCTCAAGGAATGATAGATATGCACTTTGAATTTTAATAAATATTGGTTGAACACCCTTGGTAGGTAGGATTTCTTATTGAAATTGAATCTGTGAAATGTGTATTTCCTGTGTGTGCTCATGAAAAATTAGATTCTAATAGCTTCAGGTGTTTACAAAAAACAGCATTTTATAAGCACTTTATTTATGACACTTTGACTATTTCTCTTTCCACTACTAGGCATGAATTTTGTGGTCCAAACCACTTTATACTGATGAACACAATTTCTGTCATTGAGTGGCATTAACAAATATTTGATGATTCAACAAAATGAGCAGATCTTTACACTAGTTACTTTTCTTACTAAATGGCCTGGAAGATCTAAACTTTCTGAAAAATTGCCATAATGCATCTTAGATGCCTTGTCATCAGACCCCTTTTAAATTATCTTTCACTTTGAGCCCCACTACACCCTTTATTTCATTCAATATCCAATTTTTTTGTTTTTTCAAAAGCTAAGCTGATAATGAGCATGAAAGTGTAAGTTATGAATGGCTACAGCCTGGGTAATTCTTTGAATTTGATTGTTATTTGGATTCCAGGATTTGGTGAACACGACATTGGAGAAAGAGGAAAGAGACAGGTTTAGCCAGACTCTGACATGCATTTAGAGGAGCTGACAGGTCTGAGTGCCTGTCCCTGCATAGTCTTGCGCTAGAATGGTAACTGTTTTGGAGAGGAGCCTGTTATTTGTCGGCTCATCCATTCATGGGAAACCACTGACTCTACCAGAAATATATGAAAAGCTACTTTGGGAATCTTTTCTTCTTTAATCTAGATATGATTAATATCAGCATGTTCATCTTTTGTGAAAAACTATTTAAACTGATCACTCACTTATATTTAGATTGAAATTAAGTTTCACAGTTCACAGAGGACTTGCAAATTTGTTATATCATTTTGCGTTCTCAAAAACTTGATGATAGTCAGGAAAGTCAAGAATTATTGCCCCGTTTGCAAAAGGAGGAGGTTGAGAGATATTAAAACTGCTAGAAAGGTGGTAATTCAGAATAGACCAAGGTCTCCTGAACACAAGTCTCAGATACTTTCTCCTAAGAGTAACTTTGTCTAACTTGAGTCCTCAGGCACCAGGTGACCAGTTTGTGAAGAAAACAAAGCCAGTGAACCAGGTGATGAGAACCTAAGGCAGAGACTGAAAGTTGTGCGGGGGCTTCACTCCTAGCCCTGGAAAATGACTGATGAAACAGTATGGCTCTCTTCTTCTCAGACCATTGTGCTTTCTCCAGCAGATGCGTTGGAGACTACGGCTTAGCAACCAGGATGGCTCAGGCATTGGTGGCCTGGCCATGAACACGGCGAGCTGCAGGTGAGCCTACAGCAGGCCCTTAGGAAGACGCAGAGGTGGAGCTGCAGTTTCCACTGGAAATGTGTACCAGGGAGCCTACGTATCTGGTGTCCAGAGGAAGAATGGTTGCTAAGATGAACACATTCCTAAAAAAGACTGAAAACTCTTACAACTCCAAGTTGATTAATCTCCATTCCATCCACGTGAAACTGATGAAAACCAAAATAAGGGTTAGGCTTACTGAGGAGAAGACAAACCCCATTGGCAGTTAAAGGCAAAATGTCTTCTGTAACAGAATATCTTGCAAATGAATCAAAACTGGGGGGAGCTTACATACACATACAGTCAAAAGAAAGGACATAACTTCCTTACATCTTTACGTAGTTTATTTTGTTCTTCAGATAAAAACCTCTTACCTTGATATTCTCCACAGTACATATGTCTTACTTTGTACAGAGTAGGTGCTTAGTAACTATTTTATCTTTAAGCTTTTTATGTGAAAGCTCATATTTTAAGATGATTTGAGGGGAGTATATTCTTAAGGGGAAGGTTGTCATAGACTTGGTGCCAAGTGTATCAGTTGTGCCGAAGGAACAGGAGGAGATACAGAAAAAGCGAGGCTCCTCTCTGGCTGGGATATGAAGAAAAGAATTTTTTAGGAGACAGTGAATCAATGAATTAAATATATTTAACAAATTATCTGATGTAAGAATGTTCTTCTAGTTCAGATTCTGTCACCAACAGTCTTTTAAACTCAGTGAGAAAGTCTAATTACTGGTGTGTGAATGTCATCATTTAGAAAGTCAGAGCTAGTGGGCTTTGCAGTGGTCTTGGCCTCGTTCCCCTGATGACTAGACACACAGGAGGAATCTGGCATTCCATCGCATCTGTAACGTCTTACCAGCTAACTTTCTCTTTGCTTGATCATTTTAAAATTGTTCTTAGAGGCTGCTCTCCCCAACCCTCTCCCGTCCTCTCGTGGGTTATGGGTTTGTTTGGGCGCAAGGCGCAAGGATCTGCGCCTCAGGCAAGCGGGTGTCACCTGGTGGCGTTGGAGCACATCTGAACATATCTCACCTCTGGTGGGAGCAGAGGGGTGATGGCCCCTGGGAGCCCCATGCGAGGCACACCCTCCGGGAACAGAGCCGCTTCTCACGCAGGGTGTGATTCTGAGGGCTTACTGCGTGACTCTTATGAAAAGCATAGACTGTGAGCAAAACCTGCAGAGTGAGACCCTTCGAAATGTCAGGGCACAAGTAACTGATTTGGAGCCCTTCAGATGACTGTAACACAAAGGGGAGAAAATTTTCCCCACTACTTGGTCAGCAATCAACTTGTAATTTAGTTTTGCCAGATCATGTTTTGCAAAAGGGCAGCATCAGCTAAAGGGAGACGATGCCTCTGTGCTCATGAACAAGTTCCCTCCCAAGGCCCTCAGAAGGTGAAGATGCTGTAAGTTCCATGTGAGGCAGGAGGAGCAAGACTCTGTGGATTCGAGGCTCCTGTTATGAAAGTCCCTGAAAGGACTCCGGGGTCAGATAAAACACACATGTCGTGTTCATGTTATTTCCATCCCTCACATTAACTCTCAAGGCCTAGAACTGTGTTCTTTGTGTATGGCAGAGGATAGTAATTTTAAAAATTTGAGACTATTTCTTCTAACTCTGATTATAAATACACTGATAGCTTTAATCTGAAAAATAAAGCTATCAGGAGCTAGTTTTTCTTGCCAGAATGAGTAGGAAAAAAAAAAAAAGGCCCATACCTTTGATGTGGTCAGGTGGAGGGAAGGTTCTTGGAAGAAGCACTCTGAATTGTGGTCTTAGAGCTACATGAGTCATTTGTTTGTCCTCCACACTATCAGGAAATCGGTCCAATGTGCTACTGCTTCAGGGGAGAAGGCCCACAGTTCTTAGAATGATGAGATCTAGTGTTTCAAAATAGAAGCACGTTTTCTTACTCTTCAAACACACATATCAAGTCTGGCTACAGAGTACTGTGTGTACAGTGAGTTCTCCTCTTGATTATATAAATAAATAGGTAGATGGATAGCAGATGATTACAGCATTGATGGGAAGAGGAGCAGATGTCAGGATGGAGTGGACAGAGTGTCTTCAGTCTAAGTAGGAAAAATCAGCTCTCTTTTGTCTGGAAAGAGGCGAAGGCTGAGGTGAAGATATGATCAAAGCTCATAAATTTTGTGAAAGCCTCTGCTGACGTTATCAGGGACCCGTTAACCCAATTCCAGGACTTCTGAACCACAGGGGAGTCTTTGAAGTTTCAGCAGGGTAGTTTTAGGGTAGAGAAAAAGAAGTACTTTAGTACAGGGAGAAGAAAATTAATGGAAGTTTTGTGAAGTGACAGGGTGAAAATGCTATATAAACATTTCCAGGGGGAGTAATAGCTCCAAATAAGGTTGACTGAGGGAAGCTCGGGGGAGGGAGCATGCAAAACTGTTTGAATTCATAGAGAACAGCCATATTCTTCAAGACTTTCTCTTAACTTCACTTTCTGAATCATAATATACATGTAGAGATTACTTATTTGGGGGGTTTTCATGTACAGAGATTGAAGGCAGGAGGAGAATGGGATGACAGAGGATGAGATGATTGGCAGGCATCACCGACTCCATGGACATGAGTTTGAGTAAAGTCCAGGAGTTGGTGATGGACAGGGAGGCCTGGCATGCTGCAGTCCTTGGGGTCACAAAGAGTCAGACACGACTGAGCGACTGAACTGAACTGAACTGTACAGAGTTAGTGTACAAGTACTGACAGCCCTCCATCATGCCCAATTGGACTGCAGTGTCTGGAACTCCTCCTGAAAGAGAACAGTGCTGTCCTTTAGGGGCCAGTGGGATTTCTGTTTCCGTAGGAAACGTGTCTTCTGACCCTCAGCTGTAACTCCCTGGACACTGACACAATCAAACCTACCCTTCCTCCTCGGGGAAGGGGGCAGACAAATGCTTGTTTCCACTGCATTTTCTCTTTAGATGTTTTATATTGGGCGGTAATATCCCCCCAGCCTGGGTCCACTGCCTTTGCTCCCTGGCCTTGCCCCCATGGGTGCTGAACTGGGGACTGTGACCCCACCGTGATGTCACTGTTCAGGCAGCCACAGCGCATGGCCCTGTCTTCAGGAGCAGAACAATGATGCCATTTTCCTCTCAAGCTAGAAGATCTTTTTTTTTTCTTTTTTTCAAAGAAAAATAAAGTGCTTGAGGCCTCGCCTGTTTTTCGCTGCAGTTTTTCCTCCCCACAGTGGTGTCTGGTTTGTTCCAGCCCCGCAGAGGTGTCACCGGGTACTTACAGGGCTGCCTGCACCCATGGGTAAGACTCCAGACACTGACCAAGGCTGCTGCGCTCTTGAACGCTGGTCCACAAGGCGTCTGTCTGGGAGGCATCACTCACCTACCTGCAGCTTCTGTTCATGTGAATGAAAACAATGACCTTTTCCGATGAGTCTTTAGCTAAAGGCAGAAGCACTGAAGCCATGGGAGGACATGGGTTATTGGTGCAACTGAAAAATGTTTGCAGTTAAAGGTCCTGGCAGAACAAAAGGAGAAATTGTTTTTGCCTGAGAAGAAAATAGGGACTTGCTTTCAGAATTCCTCTGCTCAGAATGTGACTGACATCACAACGTGGTGTCCGTGGCCTCCACAGCGGCTCCTGAAGCCACCCCTGTGGGTCAGCCCATCACTGGTACGTGTTTGGGGGCGGGGAGCAGAGAGGAGGACCCATAGCTTCATGGCTTGTGACGTGAACTCAGTGTTCCGCTCTTACCAGCTTGATCTAGAATAGTTCCTTAACAAAGGGGCCCCAAAGACTACATAGCTCGCCTTGGCCCTCAGTGCTTCCCTACCATCTCTCATGCTCACCACTGAATTCTCAAAATTCCTTCCCATGACTCTGGGAGATCACTTTGTTCTCTACGTAAAATTTGAAGATGTGTGTTTCTATGCGTAAGCACGTGTGCATGTATGTGTGTGTTTAAAGAGGGACATGTGAATCAGGAAAAACTTTCACTATTTAATTTTTTCATAAAATTTTATCTAATTTTGAATTAGATACAAAATAATAAAAAGCCCTAAATCAATTTCACACCCATTCATAAGTGTGTTTGTTCCATCTGTTCCAGTAATTTAATATCCGTCACCTTTATCTAGAACATGTTCTTAGATGACATTTCAGTTTATTTAATTAGCACTTGATGCAGTTGGATGATCCCTGTTCTTTAGAAGTGCTGCATCAGAATGGGGGTCCTTTGCTAGTATTATTAATATCACATCTCTGACCTCTTGTACCTATAAGCTCACTGTTCTAGAAATCATAAAATTTGATAAATTTACTTTAAAAGGGTTCCTTTAACATTTTTAAAAATCCATTGATAATGCAGTGTCCGTTTCAGTTATCACTTATTTTTTCTGGCTCCTGATCATAAGGGACACTGGATTTGGAGCCCACATAACAATGAGTGGTTACATATATGGGCTTCCCTGGTATCTCAGCTGATAAGGAATCTGCCTGCAATGCAGGAAACTTGGGTTCAATCTCTGAGTTGGGAAGGTCCCCTGGAGAAGGGAAAGTCTACCCTCTCCAGTATTCCGGCCTGGAGAATTCCAGGGGCTGTATAGTCCATGGGGTTGCAAAGAGTCAGATATGACTGAGCACTTTTCCATTCACATATATAATTAGAAGACAGAGGACAGCTGGAGAGTGAACGTTCCCACAGCATCTTTCTGATCGCTGGCCACATGAGATGGACTGAGGAGTCTGAGACTGAGCCTCCTCTTTATGTTTATCCAGTGGCTCTAGGGGCAGCTTTGCAGCACCCCAGAACAGGGTCAGCAGACTTTTTCTGCCCAACACCAGCTTGTAGATAGTTTTGGTGCTATGAACTCTGATGTCTCTGTTACAGCTACTCATCTCTGTGGTTGCTGCACAAAAGCACCCTGGACTGTATGGAAATTGTGTTCTAGTAGAAAAGTAAAGCAGGCAGGGAGGCAGGCCTGGCCCAGGGGCTGTGACTGGTAGACCCTTGGCCCACAAACACCCTTCATATCCACTGTGACTCACCCTCAGCAGACAGGCTGGCTCTAAACCAGCTAACACGGAAGGAGCCTCTTCACGCTCCGTCCCAGCATCAGAGAAGGACCTTAAAGAAGGTCCATGCAGGAAGTAAATGGATAATAAGGTTCAGTGATAGTCCTTGCTGAGACACATGTGTTTTGTGAGGGATGGGGTCAAAGGGCTTGAGGAGGACGCATGTAGATGTGCTCTGGTTACAAAGAATGGAGTCCTGAGTTTGTGGGCAGCAGTGGGTGCGGGGCTGCAGAGGCTTCTAAGTGCCTTGGTCCACAGGCCGGTTTATCTCCATCTCACCAAAGACACACCAGTTACCTCCCCAGGGAATGGAAAGCACTCCCACAAGGGATTCTCTGGACAGACACAAGTCCACCAGCTGGTGTTTTAAACTGGAGTCAGCAGGATGGAACGCAGAAAGCAGCTTCCTTCTCGTGCATGTCCCTCTCCCGGTGCTTTCGTTCCCAGTGGTGAGCGTTCCAGAGGTTCCAGGACTTCTCTGTGCTTTCAGGGACATGAGTATAGGCTGATATGTTAGAGGGGGTTCTCCAGAGAAACAGAGTCCTCTGTGTGTGTGTGTGTGTGTGTGTGTGTGTGTGTGTGTGTAGGGGAGGAGGGAGATATTTAATACAGGGATTGGCTTACACAGCTACAGTTGCAGAGGCCCATCTGTCACCTGCAAGCTGGAGAACCAGGGAGGGCCTTGGCATTGCTCAGTCTGAGACCGAAGGCCCAGGAACCAGAAGCGCCAAAGTCTGAGGGCCGGAGGAAAGGCGTGTCCGGCTCAGGCAGTGCGTGTGTCCTTCCTGTTGTTCTGTTCAGGCCTCGGTGGCCTGGGTAGTGCCCACTCGATCTGATGAAGGGGGTCTGGTCATTCACATGCTACTCTCTCCCAGCAACTCCTCACAGGCCCACCTAGAAATCAAGTTTTATCAACTGTCTGAGCAGCCTTTAACCCAGTCAGCTCTACAACATACAACCAACCACCACAGTACATCATTATATGTGTATGTATGTGCATATGTGTGTATGTAACACTGAAATGTATATATGTGTATATGTTTATATATACATAAAGAATGGCAAACTAAGGAGATTATTCTTTCTTGTGGTGAGATCACTTTCCAGTTACTATGAAGAACGTGCTAATACATTACACGATTGATATCCTCCAGCACAGAGAAGCTAACTCAGTAGGATACCGATGCCAACCCAGCTCTAGTATTTGGAAATGCTTCCTGTGGAGTTTTGTGGGGGTCTCTCGTAGGGCATCACATTGTGTGTTAGAGCTGCTGCTGCTGCTGCAGCTGCTAAGTCATTTCAGTCGTGTCCGACTCTGTGCGACCCCAGAGACGGCAGCCCACCAGGCTCCCCCGCCCCTGGGATTCTCCAGGCAAGAACACTGGAGTGGGTTGCCATTTCCTTCCCTAATGCATGAAAGTGAAAAGTGAAAGTGAAGTCGCCCAGTCGTGTCTGACTCCTAGCGACTGCATTTCCTAGAGGTGTGGGTGCTGAAGACCATATTCAAAATAACAATGACGGAAGTCCATGATCCGAAAGTGTGAGAAAGCCTGGGTTTAGCACGCACAGTTAAGCAGATTTCCTTTCTGCAGGGAGTCTCTGAGACTTAGTATACTAAAGATGGCTTAGTCTCCCTCCAGAGAGAATAACTGGGGTTTCCCACTGCTGATAAAATGGAACTGTCTGTCATGAGACTGTGTCTGTTTGGGGAGTGGACATTTAGTTTCCTGGTGGTAGAGTTTTGAGTATGTGTCATCCAGGCCACGTCCTGTTGAGGACAGCTCTGTATCGCTTTCCTGTGTGTGGATGCCCTGAATCGGGAGTGTTGCCTACGAACTGCACAGCTTGCAGCTTGATGCTTCATGATGCTGCACTGACTATGCAAACGGATGAATTAGCTCCGTTTCATTGGAATCCGGACAGTTGACATTCCTCAACAACTTTGTCTCGGCTAGTTCTGATGCCAGTGACATCTAGAACCAGCTTCACACTTACATATTTATTACTAATTTTGAAAATCTTCTTTGAGTGGATAATACTTTAATTTTGGCATTTATATTTCATTCTGTCTTCTAATATCTTGAAATATTATTATTTTTCAAGGACATAAACAGCTTTCTAGTCTCTCCTCTGCAGAGTTTTGGGTGGAGAAAATGGAAAATAATTGTTGACATTATTTGTGTTTTATCCTGTCTGCATATTGGGTGGTGTCTTCACATTTTATCTATGCATGGTATGTTGGGAAGCACACTTCTGATCGTGGTCACCTACCAGACACTTCCCTTTCAGATCTAGGCTTCTCTCCAGCACAGGGAGTGTCTGTCCCACTCTGTAAACATCTCTGTCCTCTGACATCCTGTGTGTCAGCTACTGGACACCTGCAGCCTTGGATACCCCTGGAGTGCATGGAAACCTCTCAGTTAACGCTTGTTGCAGGTAACTGGATGCTTGTACTGGTGGAAGTTCCACTTACGAGAGCTAGATTTTTTTGTTGTTGGATGTTTCTAGAAATGCAGTTCTACAGTTCAATTGAGTATAGCTGGGGACGAGTTTTCTGGTTTAGTATTTCTCAAACTTGGGTTATATACATACGCATTTAAAGAAAAATGAGTTCTCATGGACTTACAGTGTTGATTTAAACAGCTTATAGTATTATAAAAGTATATACAAGCTCTAATCCTAGGTATAAATACTTTATGCTTATAAATCCAGTAAAACAAGAACACATATATTTATACATAAATATAAGATTTAAAACCAATAAAATTCAAATTAACATAACTTAATATGGCAAATTCAGTTTTGCTGTTCAGAAACTTCATTCCAGATGTAAGTATGATGTAAGTTTGTCCACCAGAGCTGCTGTGCATGCCTCACGTCTCCCACCGCTTTTCTGTATTTAAACTTCCCGAGCCTTTTAGCCCCTGGGTCATTCCAGTGTTGTCAGATGGTCTTGATCTTACCTGGTGGAAGCAGCGTTTAGGCATTAAGTCCACTTCTGCAGTTGAAGCATTATGCCACAGCAATAGTTGTTACCCCATTTGGGTGTCAAGTTCAGCACGGTGTATGCTCAAAAACCCAGAAGCCATATTTAGTCATAGGTGCTTTGAGACGACCACACGAGACACTTTTATTATTAACAGTGTCAACAAGATGAAATTGAAGTCTTCAAAATTCATTCTGTTAAAGTAATTTACTGAAAACACACACTAGTTTGATAATTATTGTTGAAGTTGGAGGTCTTTGCATTCTTCCCGAGCACAGTTTTGCCAAAGCAGATTTAAGAGTGTAAAATCTTCAACTTAAAATAAGATGAACAATTCAGTCTAACAATTTAGTCAGAGCACACTACTCCTTGGCCACAATGATTAACTGAGGTATTTCTGTGGTTATTTTAATATATATTCCACACTCGCCAAGTCTGTCAACAAAGAATGATTTTATCATGTTCCCACTGAATAACATTTTAAACAAATTTTCTAAATAATCAGTTTTTGCTTATCATCTATGACAAAAAGTCAATTGTGTCGACCTTGCAAGGTGACTGTGAGTCAGATAAACATGAAATGAGATCATGTATGCAGAACACTTGGTGCTCCACTCAGCGCCCAGTCAGGAGCCCAGCAGTCAGTTTCTCCGCGTCTTCCACCAGGAGTTCACCGCTCTCACCACCGCACCACTGGGTCCTTCTTCTTCTGTAACAGTTCCTTCCTGACCCTGCAGTGTTAACTTATCCCATGCCACTGCCTTTATTCTGTGAACTGTTGACACTAACAGGACCCTTTTCAAGAGATCCTCCTCTTACCAAGGGAGGAGAGAGCTCTGGGACCCAGGAGCTCCAGGTGGCCTCCGTGAAGAGCAAGTCCTTGAGGAAGTCAACTCATTGCTCTAGGAGTGAGTACTCCTCTCCTTAGGGCCAAGAGGGTTTCTTGTTGTTGCTAATGTATACTCAGAACTTGACAGGGGAGACATTATGGACAAATACAGAGCATCATTCTGCATATCTCATTGAGCTCTCCTCATTTCACCACATACAATATGGCAAGAAAAAAGGAATAGCGTATCCCAGATGGCTGCCAGCTGTCTTGGGGGATACATTTGTGAGTAGACCCAACCTTCTGTGGACTCCCAGGCTGGTCTGAAGAGCACAGAGCTGAAATTATATCTAGGTAGTGAAGTGAAGTGAAAGTCACTCAGTCATGTCCAACTCTTTGGGACCCCTTGGACTGTAGTCCATGGGATTCTCAAGGCCAGAATACTGGAGTGGGTAGTCTTTCCCTTCTCCAGGGGATCTTCCCAAGCTAGGGATCAAACCCAGGCCTCTCACACTGCAGGCAGGTTCTTTTACCAGCTGAGCCACAAGGGTAGGGCTAGTCTTAAAACATGTCTTAGAGTCCACAGTCTAAAAGTCAGCATGTTACTTAATGGGCAACACTGATGTCTTCCCTGCCAGTTTCAGAAACAAGGTGATGAAGCCTTTCAGTACAACGGAAAGATAAACCAAACACTGAAGATAAATAATCCATAGTCGAGGGAAGACACAGACATGGGACCAGGGAAGAAAGACTTCCCTGAATATATCCTTTTTTGTAAATTTGATTTTAGTGCTCTGTATATTTTTATATAAGACAGAATTAAACCAAAATCTAAAAAGTAGTGCAAAATACTGAAAATAAACAAAAAATAAGTGACCCTAGATATATATAAAGGTGGTCACTAACTGGCAAATAAAATGCTATTTTGAGTAACTTCAGCCCAATGATTTAACTGTTCAATGCCAGTAGTGCTGCTTTGGACAAAAAGAATAGAAAGAAATCTTGAACTCTTCAGTAATCATAGATTCAGTGATAATATTGGTATTTGTGAAAACTTTTATGTAGTCACAGGAAGCATCAGTAATGTTAATGTCTTTAGAAACTAGAATCTTAGTGTGAAGAAAAAAGTTGATACAGATTAAGAAACTAAAAACTTTATAAATTTGAATTAATCATGTCAGTGTACTGTTTTGTTATTTTTATTGAAATACAATTGATCTAAAATATAATATTATATCCTTTTTTGTAAATTTGATTTTAGTGCTCTGTATATTTTTATATAAGACAGAATTAAACCAAAATCTAAAAAGTAGTGCAAAATACTGAAAATAAACAAAAAATAAGTGACCCTAGATATATATAAAGGTGGTCACTAACTGGCAAATAAAATGCTATTTTGAGTAACTTCAGCCCAATGATTTAACTGTTCAATGCCAGTAGTGCTGCTTTGGACAAAAAGAATAGAAAGAAATCTTGAACTCTTCAGTAATCATAGATTCAGTGATAATATTGGTATTTGTGAAAACTTTTATGTAGTCACAGGAAACATCAGTAATATTAATGTCTTTAGAAACTAGAATCTTAGTGTGAAGAAAAAAGTTGATACAGATTAAGAAACTAAAAACTTTATAAATTTGAATTAATCATGTCAGTGTACTGTTTTGTTATTTTTATTGAAATACAATTGATCTAAAATATAATATTATATCAATTTTGAGTGTACAGCATAGTGATGTAGGATTATAGATTATACTTCATTAAAAAGTATTTCAAATTAATGGCTGTAATTCCCTGTGCTGTACAATCTTTGTTGCTTATCTATTCTGTACTTAGAAGTTTGATTCTGTTAATCCCATACCTCTCTCTTGCCTCTGCCCCTTCACTCTTGCCACAGGTAAGCACTGCTTTTTCTCTGTATCTGAGACTATTTTTCTGTCTTGCTATATACATTTGTTTGTTTTTAAATAGTCCTGCTATAAACGTTGGAATAGATGTATCTTTTCAAGTTACAGTTTCATTTTCTCTGGATGTATACTCAGGAATGGAATTGCTAGATTATATGATAGTTCTATTTTCAGCTTTTTGAACAACCTCCACATTGTTTCCCATAAAGGCTACACCAGTTACATTCTCAACATAGGGTACAAGGATTCCCTTTCCTCTACATGCTCACCAACATCTGTCATTTGTAGACTTTTTAATGATAGCCATTCTGACAGATGTGGCAGACAAAAAATTAAGGAATTTTATGGTATCTGGTTTTACATTAAGGTGTTTAATCCATTTTGAATTTATTTTTTATATGGTGCAAGGAAATGTCCTAATCTCATTCTTATTCATGTAGCTGTCCATCTTTCCCAGCATTACTTTTGAAGAGACTGTCTCTTCTCCTTTGTGCATTCTTGTCTCCTTCATCATGATTAACTGATCATAGGTTCGTGGGTTTATTTCTGTGTTCTCTATTTTGTTCTGTTGATTTTTGTGTCTGCTTTTGTGCCAGTATTATGCTCTTTTGATTACTGAAGCTTTGTAGTATAGTTCAAAGTCAGAGACAGTGATACGTCCAGCTTTGTTCTCCTTTTCTCAAGATTGCTTTGGCAATTCAGGATCTTTTGTGGCTCCATAACTTTTAGGATTATTTGTTCCAGTTCTGTGAAAAATATCTAGGGTTTTTGATAGGAATTGCGTTCAGTCTCTAGATTGCTTTTGGTGGTATGGCTGCTTTAGAAGTAACTAGTAAACACTCCAGTGTTTAAGAGGACGGATATCTTCCCATCCCTTTGTGTCATCTTCAGTTGCCTTCATTATCGTGTTTTATAGTTTCTATAGTAGATGTTTTAAAGCTCTTTAGTAAAGTTTATTATTAGGTATTTTATCCTTTTTGATGAGATTGTGAGATTTTTTTCTTTATGATAGTTCATTATTAGTTTATAGAAGAGCAGCACATTTCTGTATGTTAGTCTTGTATCCACAACTTTGCTGAATTAACTAGTTTTAATAGCTTTGTTGATGGTGACATAAGGTTTCCTATATATAGCATTGTGCTATCTGAAAATAGTGACGGTTTTACTTCCTTTATCATTCAAATGCCTTTCATTTATTTATTATTTCTTTCCTGATTGCTGGAGCTAAGACTTCCAATACTATATTAAATAGAAATGGTGAGAGTCTGCATCCTTACCTTGTTCCTGAATTTAGAGGAAAGGCTTTCAATGTTTTACCTTAGAGTATGATATTAGCTGTGGGCTTATCATAAATAGCCTTTATTATGTTGAGATATATTCCCTCTATACCAACTTTGATGAGAGGTTTTATTATGAACTGATGGTGAATTTTGCCAGATGACATTTTTAATGTGGGTCTGTTGCATGTGGTTTTTATCCTTTTTTTGTTGTTAGTATAGTGTACCACATTGATTGATTTGTGAATATTGAACCATCCTTGCTTTCCTGGAATAAAGCCCACTGTATTGTGGTATATGATCCTTTTTATATATTGTTGGATTCAGTTTGCTAATACTTTGTTGAGAATCTTTGCATCTGTATTCATATTGGCCTATAATTTTCTTTTCTGTAGTGCCTTTGTCTGGTTTTGATATCAGGGTAATGGTGGCCTCATAGAATGAATTTGGGAGTGCTCTGTCCTCTTTAATTTTTTTGGAATAATTTGAAAAGGATACATGTTGGCTCTTCTTTGTATGTTTGGGACCCTAATTACGATTCTAAATAATTTCCCATTAAAAGGATCCAGCGCTCCCTGGAGAAAATGCCGATTCCAGGTGTGGGACAGGAAACATATAAATCATCTTGATAACCAGCTTGTTGTTCCAGAAAGTGAGAACACTAGCAGAATCATGACAAAAAGGGTCAGAAGCCAACTTTAAAGGATTCTCATAGCCACACTGAGACAGTTAAGCATCAGAGAAGTAATAACTGTGGTTTATTGCAACACAGTGTTGCCAAAATCCATTAGGTTATGGTGATCCTACAATTAAAAACAAAACCAAAATGAAAAATGAAAAGTATGTTTACTCCGTGTTTAAGACTAAATGGCTATTCTGAAAACTGGTAAATATAGAGTACAAAACAGGCATTTGTTCCACTTTATCTATATGAATTCTGCTTCTGTGTAAAAAAGAAAAAAAGTTGTTCAACAAAGTTCTTTATAGTAGAAATTGAATCAACAGAGGAAAGAATCATAGAGCTAGAATATCACAATTTTGCAACTGCTAATGACACAAAAATCAAGGCGATCATCATTAATGCTGCCAAAACCATTGGGTGAAGAGCTGAAAGAGAGCTTCATGAGGCTGTGCTGAGGGCTCGGCCATCCTCGCACCAAAGAGAAACAACCAGAATCCTGGGCATTGCCTGTGGTACACTCCACCCACAGACAACTCCCACCCTCAGATCAACCTCAGTCTAATTAATCCTCTGCATCAGTGCTGTTCAGGACAAGTGTAATAAGAGCCAGGTTGGAATTTTATATTTTCTAGTAAACACATTTAAAAGATAAGATATAGGTAAGAACTAATTTTAACAGTATATGTATTTAACTCAGTGTATCCAAAATATCATAATTTCATAACATTATCAATGTAAAAAATGTTGACAAGAGTTTTAAAAATTTTTTTCTACTCTGCCTTTGAAATGTTGTGTATATTTTACACTTGCAAGTCTGTGTTACTTTTGTGGCTGAATTTTCATTGGAAAAATTTTATCTGTATTTAGATTTTACAAAATTTACAGTTAAAGTGTAGGCTCACTTTCCAAGCTGTTCCAATCATACTTTAAATCTTTCCAGCAGCAAGAGTATCAGTTTTTAAATTTACATTAATTTAAATAAATTAAAGGTTGGTTTCCTTAGTCACAGGAGCCACATTTGAAATGCTCAAGAGCCGTGTGCACTCGTGGCCACTCTGTTGGACAGCACAGATGTAGGTCTGTGTCCCAGACTGCAGGGACACACAAGAGACAGGGGCCAAGGGTCAGACAACAGAACAGGTACACAGTCGCCAGGACCCAGATTGGGGAAAGTTCTGCAGGGGAAGGAATCTGGCTAATTCCAAGTTACAAAAATAAAAGACGAGAGAACCTCAGGGTAAAGAGATTTAAGACTTGTCAACCAAACGTAGCGCTTAGGATGGGTTTGGATCCAGATTTAAACAAGCCAACCAAGTATATACATATGCCTGTATACACACAGACTTAAAATCAGGTAATTTGAATTGCATATGTATATGTACCTATTTACTTTTATGGCATCGCAAAGAGTCGGACATGACTGAGCGACTGAACTGAGCTGACTGAACTGATTTACTTTTAATAGAATTGAGGTATTGCTAATTATTGTTATTGATCGTGAGATGGTGGCTGTGTTTCATCTTATTTATTTTAATTTAATTCTGTATTTTGGGCTGCACTGACGTTTCTCTAGTTGTGGCAGGCAGGGGCTACTCTCTAGTTGTGCAGGCTTCTCGTTGCAGTGGCTTCTCTTGTTGCAGAGCAGGGCACTCTGGGCATGAGGCTTCAGTAACTGCAGCTCCCAGGCCATGTTGCCTCGCAGCATGTGAATCTTCCCAGACCAGGATCGAACCCATGTTGCCTGCATTTGGCAGGCAGATTCTTAGCCACTGGACCACCAGGAAGTCCCCAGTTGTATTTTAAGAGAGAGCCTACTTGCCAGAGACACAGACTATTTACAGATGAAATGGTAGAAAGTTTGAGACTTTCCTCAAAATAATCCTATGGAAAGGACAAAGATCGAGTGGGACTTTTAGGCGTCACATGTCTGCATGTGTTCATAATTACTGAAATTAGGTGATGGGGACATGGGGGGTCTAATATAAAATTAACAGCATATTAAATAATGTTAAGAATGCTGACAGTTTAGTCAATATAATAATGACATGTGATGACAGTTTTTAAAAATTATTATCCTTGATTAATCTGAAATCATATGAAGTCTTAGATTTGGCTTTAAACATTCCAGAAAAGGTACTGAGGTTGCAGCAGACAGGAAGGAGGGAGACACATGGGCCTATGCAGGAGGCTGGTCTCCACAATCCCCACTTGGGTGTCACTGTCCTCCCCAGCAAGCCTGGGGCCACGTTCCAACATCCCAAGGAGAGAGCTTGCACCTCTGTGGGCAGAGGACTTGAGATGAACATGCTCGTGGCCAGCTCGGCGACTGCATGAGATCGAGTCCTTGGCACCCCTCAGCAGCAGTCAAAGCTCAGGGCTCTCTTTCCTGGTTTGGTTTTTGTTTTTTGTTTTTTGTTTTTTTTCCCTGAAAATCTGAACAGACTCTGCCTGTGTGTCCTTCACTGAGCCTGGCCAAGTCATCCTGAGGATGGACCGGGAAGAATGGTTTGAAGTTTCCTCTCCTACTTTAACAATCCTCTGTAAAAGGCCACACCTGGATTTGTTTATTGTTATTATGTGTGGAGATCTTTAAATCCGAGTGGATTAATGCTGATTATGGCCTGGGTCGCTCCAGAAATCTTGACCTCATCTAGGACTTCACCTGCCATCCATTTGAATTACTCCCGCTTATGTCAGCACTATTTTAAGGGGATCAGTGAAGACTTATGAGAAAAAACACCTTGTCATCTACTCCCAAATGAGCTCAATTAAGGTGGTGGAGCCAATTCTGACACTTTTTATGTAGTGTCACTTATGCTGGTGTTGATTAGGACAGAAAGGTGTGCCCTTCCTAGTGAGCTCAGTAGATATGTCTCAACAAACAGACACAATTGTCAGGATCGGATGCCAGGGCATATTTCTTACAGAAACGTGAGCAGGGCCCAGCTCGGGACAAGAGTAGAAATATTAAGCTAGAAGAAGTTGCTATATAAACGTGGGTCTCTGTTTCTATGTAAACCTGAGAGAGGCCTGCCTGGTCTTCCTTCCTGTCTGGTGTCCACTGAGGCTGTCCCTCTGGATGGGTGTGGGAGGAGCAGCCTGGCTTCTGGACCCTGTACATTTGCATTTCCTGACCTTGCTTCTTTGTTCCTGAAACTCCCCTTGCGGGCAGTGCCCTCTGGAAGGCAGTGGAGTTGAGAGGGCACAGAGTCAGTTTGAGGCATTTTGCTGTGGCCCCACCACTCCTGTGATGTACAGGCCACTCTGTCCCCGGAACTCTGAGACCACAGCCCGCGGTGGGCTCTCTGCTCTCACGCGGTGGGCTCTCTGCTCTCACGCAGCCGGTGCTCTGCCAGCCTCCTCAATACCCACCTGCTGGGATAATGCTTGGTCCTGCTTCTCCCTTCTAGACATGCTCTGAGTCTTCCCAAGTCAGAAGGCTAATCCATGAAGCTAATTCCGCTCAGGACACAAGAAGTTGGCAATAGACTTCTGTGTGTTTGAATAATTTCTCATCAATAGTACCTCGGCGGATAATTTAGACATTGCAGTAGGCCACTGGGGGAGAGAACTGAGAGCAGAGGGGTCTTTCAGAAGTCCACCTAGATGTACCATTTTGGGTGGAATCCAACTTACTGTAAAGCAGGCCCTGTGGCAAAAAGTGCACAGAGGACTGTGGTAGAAGCTTACATTTAGAGCATGGTCTCCTTTCTGCAGGCTTCCCTTGTGGCTGAGCTAGTAAAGAATCCGCCTGCAATGCGGGAGACCTGGGTTCGATCCCTGGGTTGGGAAGATCCCTTGGAGAAGGGGAACAGCTACCTACTCCAGGATTCTGGCCTGGAGAATTCCATGGACTGTATAGTCTATGGGGTCGCAAAGAGTCGGACATGACTAAGCCACCTTCGCTTTTACTTTCTTTCTCTCCTTTCCTCCTCTCAGCTCTTTGTATCTGGGCAAGCTGCTTGAGGGCAAGCAAGGCTTGGATGGAACCCTTCCTACCATGGTGGTCAGCCTTGGGGACAGGTGGATGGAGGGCATGACAGGCAGTGGTCCAGGACTAGAGAGCAGACACTGGTAGCATCCTGAGTGTCCACCTCACTCTGTTCCCTCGTGGCAGCCACTGAGCCTCCTTCAGAATTTGGTCCAGGGCGAGGCAGATCTCTCCTACTTGCAGCACATGGGGTCTTCCCTGACGTGCCCCCCAAGCAGCCACTCACTTTATATGGCACCACTGTGGACCTTTAGTAAGGATGGCACCTTCTCTGCTCATCATTTTGGCAGCCTCTGCAGATACCCGTCACCCCTGCACCCACCGACCTCGGCCTGTTTTCCTATATAATCCCTAGTTTGCCTTATCTGTTTAGAACCTGGGATCCTTTCCAGTGAGTGGAAGGATGACGTGGTGTTCACACTGTCACAGTTCCTGGTGCCATCTGTACATCACACATGAAATAAAACAGGGGTTCACAATGCTCGGTGCTCTGAAGAGAAGGAAGGAGTCTGCTGTTGAGGCGTGAACTGTGAGGGAATTGAAACATGTATAATATCATATATGAAATGAATCACCAGTCCAGGTTTGATGCATGATACTGGATGCTTGGGGCTGGTGAACTGGGACGACCCAGAGGGATGGTATGGGGAGGGAGGTGGGAAGGGGGTTCAGGATGGGAAACACGTGCATACCTGTGGCAGATTCATGTTGATGCATGGAAAAACCAATACAATATTGTAGAGTAATTAACCTCCAATTAAAATAAATAAATTTATATTTAAAAAAAGGGTTCATCCACTAGCACATTCTCTGGAGGATAGCAGCGGTTGGGTATGGTTCCAGTCAGCATCTCTGATCAGTGTGGCAACGGTCTGCCCAGCAAGAGCAGAGGACTTGCCTCCCTCTGGCTCCTGGGCAGGCGTTTGCCTCACCCCGCATCGTGAATGCTTCCCATCTGTGAAACTCCCTTAGCGAAGGAAGCAGACGCCCCCACACTTCAGCTGTGAATAGCAGTATTACTTTTTGTAGGGGAGGAGACGAGCTCTTCCATGTGAGCAAAACCAGTCACACACGGGGGGTCCTGGGCCAGCACGCAGGCCAGAGCAGTGCCACCGAGAGTAGGGTCTTGGAGATGGTGCGCTTGGTGGCAGCTGGCCCTGCCTCGTCATCACTCCTGGGCCTTCAGGGCAGCAGCGGGGTTCTCCACGGTGCCTCCCATAAATGCAAATACGTCTCATTCATGTGAGACTGTGGCTGCTATCTCCAGAATTAGGCAGTTAGCCCATCTGGGAATAAATTTGAAGGCATTGTGAATGTTTTTGCATAACTTCTTCCTGGAATCGCCATCGTTCTAAGTTTGTGTATCCAGAAAAAATGGGGACATTTTTAGGATGCCTGCGGCGCCCAGACAGCCAAGCTCCCTGGTGGAATTATAATAACCAAGAGATAAGAGCTGGCCCCCGTGTCCGGCTGCAAATGCAGAGCAGCACCATCACGTAGGGTCATGGTCCCAAAGAAGTGAATTTGGAAACAGATCATGAGAGTCTGCAACAGCTGATGCTCCTTCACAGGCTTCCTTCCAGATGGAGTCACCCCTCCGATAGTTGCAGCATTGCTCTCCAAGACCTCACTGGCCCATTAGGCCCCACAGCACCTGAGCAAAGCCTCGACTGCTGCTGGACCCACACTGACTCCCGACTTGTCCCAGTCGTCGGCGTGAGAAGGGTCTCGTGGAGTCACTCAATACTCTCACCAGCCGGCTGTATCTGACCCTCACGTCGGTGTGCAAAGAGCTGAAGCAGGTGGCCTCATAGCTGCTCCCCAACGTGGGAAATGCACCCAAGTGGAGCCGACTTCAATCATGTCCATCTCTAATGAAGCGAAAACACAGGGAAATTACCTTTGCACACACAGACGTTGCTTCCTTCTCTGGGTTTCCATTCACTTTCACACCAGCTATGGGCAACCACAGTGAGAGTCCACATCTGGGCAGCTTGGTCACTGGTCACTGGCCAGAGTACTCACAGCTCACAGCGGCCTGTGCCATATGCAGGTGCAGGTCAGCAGGTGGGGCTGGCCTGGGACTCTGCATCTCTCACCTGCTCTGGGAGAGGCAGGTGCTGCCGCAGCTCTCATGCAAGAGCCGGTCTCACGGGGGCCGGGCTCCGTCTGCAGCCTCTCTGGACCTGTGCCCAGGAGGCAGAGCGGGCAGGGAAGACAGTTGGACCCTACCCCACCCGGCTCCAGCAGGTACCAGCAGTCACTAGTTCACGTGTCCTTGTCAGCCAGGTGGCCAATGATAAATGCAGGCTCTGAGTGCTCAGGTGAGTGTGATCTCCACGGAAAGCCTCCAGCCAGACAGAAGGGGGACCCTGAGCAGAGGACTCTGGTCTGTGGGCCACAGCCAGCACCCCTCAGCAGTCCCAGCCTCTTACTTAGCTTTCATCTTTTATCCCTTCAGTTGATTCAGTGGCATTGAAGAGAGGCTCATTCATTTTTCTTTTCTTTCTTTTTTAAAACATTTTTGGGTAGGATTTATGTGCACAGTCTCCTTAGTTTGGAAATTCTGAGAATGATCTCATTTTTTTTAGATTCCATATCTTCTCCATTTAATACATCTGTTACAGTACAGTCTAATGGCTCTAACCATGGCAGTGATGACAAAAAATACCAGTAATGGAACTTGGTGAGATACAGCATATCAGAGGTACCAGCTGCTTTTTCTCGATTTTTCCATTTTAATCCTCATACTACTCTAGGAAGATTAGCACTAGTTCCACTCTGCATTCCAGGACAGAGTCCAAACCAAACATGGCATTTTCTGAGAATCTTGGATTTCTCATCCCGTGGACCAAATAAGTAGGCTGACATTTTAAAATAGGTTTAGCCCCAAACTGTTTGAGTTGCACAATAAATGAGAATGCAGTGTGCAGGGTTCTGGCAACTTGGAAGCCTTTAGCTACAGGCAAGTCCAGAGAAGGCGATGCGGCCACAGTAGGGTTCATCGTCCCCACAGATGGTAGTTTGGAAGCTCCTCTGGTGTGTCTGACTGGGCTGACCGGCTGCACAGAGGGAGGGGTCCTCTGTCTGCTGCAGCGTGGTGAAGCTGCGCGGAGTGGGGGACTTGGATCTGGATCTGAACTAGTGAGCAAAACTAGTAACTATTCATTGGAAGGACTGATGCTAAAGCTGGAACTCCAATACTTTGGCCTCCTGATGTGAAAACTGACTCACTGGAAAAGACCCTGATGCTGGGAAAGACTGAAGGCAGGAGAAGGGGACAACAGAGGAAGAGATGGTTGGATGGCATCACCGACTCAACAGACATGAATTTGAGTAAACTCCGGGAGTTGGTGATGGACAAGGAAGCCTGGCAGGCTGAGGTCCACGGGGTCGCTGAAAGTCGAATACGACTGAGCGACTGAACTGAACAGAGCACTGCTCTGTCTGCTGAGGCATGGTGAAGCTGTCCTGGGAACTTCGATCTGGGTCTGAAGTAGTAAACAGAGGCTCTGGACTCTCCTCAGCACACCCCTGCCCTGTGTCCCTGTGGGCCTCGCATCCATCTGGATCCAGGTGGTCTCTCCTTGCCATCCCCTGTTCTGCCAGCACCCTGTGTTTGCCCAGAATGTCATTATGCTTTAGTATGTGAGCCCCATGGGAGAGCTGCCCTAATCACTCCAACTGCCAGCCTCGGCTGCTCTTCTGACCAGGTAGAGACAAAGAAGGCACCTGAGTTCTTCTTTGCAGGGATCAGGCAGTGTGGCTGGGATGGAGGTTAGCTTCTTACCATGTCTACCCCTGTGATACCCAGAGGTCATGCATGGCTATTTAAATTTAAACAAAAAAAAAAAAAAAAAACAATCAAAGTAAGTAAAATTCGTTAGCTCTGTTGCATTAGTAGTATTCCACATTGTGTTAGTACTTAAAGTTATTGTTTCATTCATTAAACATAACTTTAATCTATGAAACTGACTTCTGAGACTAGCTTCTATCACCTGGTTGGAATTCTGGTTACCTTTTCTAGCCAGGGGATGGAAAAATAAAGCAACACAGTTTTCTTACCTCCATTACCCTAAAGTACAAAAAGCAGCAAGCAAGATATTAGTATATGTGGGGTTTTTTTTTTTAAAGATCAAAATCCCTGTAAAAGGAATATGCACAATAAAATGTTTAAATCCTATTTTTATTAGTTTGTCAGGTGACTAAATAGAAAAATTACTGTAGTGACTTAGGTTTATAGAAAAGAAATCAAAATAGAGCAACTTCTCACGCAGCTACACAGAACATATTAGAAGGCTGTTAACTTTATGATTTTACTCCAGTTAGAGATTCTGAATGAAGTTTACAATGTATAAGCATTGACGAATTACTGAAAACAAGTCTGAAATGTAATGATTTCTCCATCCTTGCCTAAGCATGGACTAAAGCCCCCGCCTGCACCCCAGTAGGAGTGGGGGGAAAACGTACCAGTCAATGTGGATTGCCACAGGTGGCCAGTGGCTTGCGTGCAGGACAGCACAGATAGTTGCACTGGGCTGGACGTGTGAGGCAGCCATGGGGAAACACAAATTTCCAAAGAAGATAAAGAAAAAAAGAAAAATATGAGTACATGATGAAAGAAAGCCAGCCCTACTATATCTACAAGAAATAGAATCCTGCAGCACTGGTAGAAGAGAAAATATTTTAATCACTGGAAAAGATTAGCTTTCCCAGAAGCAAATACTAATAGAGAAACTTAATGATGACAAGGAAGGTGATTAATTCAATAAATGATGTTGAAAAATGTGTAGACTTAGTTGAGGGAAAGTCAGTGAAGATCCTTAATTCACACCTTACATAAAAATAAGTTGAAGAAGGGTTTAACGAATTTGTAGAAAGCCATAACACTAAAAATAGCTATTTACAAAAATTGAGGAACATTTCATTATGACAAGAAGAAAAAGGGACTTTCCAGGAAGACTGTCAATGGACGACACTCAAAGCAGGATCCGAATGGATGCTCGGCTGTTCAGGGTCAGCAGCTGCATTGTGCCCTCCCCGCTGGTCCCTGCTTCCGTGGGTTCTGGTCCTGGCTGGTCCCATGGCTTTTGCAGCCCAGCCCCACAGCACTCCTGGCTCACCAGGTGCAGTCCACGTGCCCTCCTTGCTCTCATACACTTGGATGAAGCACAGAGCTTCAGTGTGCCAAACAGTATTCATTGTGAAATAACTAGGGTATATAAGAAACTAGGGAACTATGTACCTCAAGGATTACAGGCAAGCTGTTTCCAATAGCAAAATACCTGGAGGGTTCCTCACAGAACAAGAAAAGCTAGGACTGAAAAGTGAGGGGAATTCCTCAGCCTCTGTAGTAACAAGAAAAAATTCCCATCCTTAAAACATTAAGGTATTACTTTTTGCCTGACAAATTTACCACCTTTTTCTTTTATTTTATTTCTTTTAATAAAATCCTCATTTCTGCTAGAATTCCTGGCAGACAATCTCATTTGCTCCTGGTCAGAGTCTGTATTGGCACAGAATTCCCAGAGAGAGTTTCTCAGTTTATAACATTGAAACTTAAAACATTACATGTGCCCCTTGAACTGGTAAGTCTATTCCTAGGAATATATCTTTACTTATCTGTAAAGATCTATGTGCAATGAGGTTCCCTCTAGTTACATAGAACTGTTGACATCAGAAATAGTCAAGGCTCAGAGCAAGACTAAATAATTTAGGTACATTATTAAGATAAAGCATTATGTAGTCACTAAACATAATGATTTTGAGGAATTTTAAATCACTTGGAAATACTCAGTGAAAGCAGTGTATCACATTGCATAGGCAGGCTGCTCACCATGATGCATAGTAAACGCTTATTTGATTTTATAGAGGGGACTGTTCACTCATGTGCCATAGCAATGAAGAGAGTACACAGTCCACCCTCAAAATAACCATCACACTACCACTAAGTTTGGTCAACACAGTTCAGTTCAGTTCAGTCACTCAGTCGTGTCCACCTCTTTGCGATCCCATGGAAAGCAGCATGCCAGACCTCCCTGTCCATCACCAACTCCCAGAGCTTACTTGTACTCATGTCCATCGAGTCTGTGATGCCATCCAACCATCTCATCCTCTGTCGTCCCCTTCCCCTCCTGCCTACAATCTTTCCCAGCAGCAGGGTCTTTTCAAATGAGTCAGTTCTTCACATCAGGTGGCCAAAGTATTGGAGTTTCAGCTTCAGCACCAGTCCTTCCAATGAATATTCAGGACTGATTTCCTAAATAAGTCCTATTTCCTTCTATGTATTTTGTTTATATTTTCCAACCTTTTTCAAAGGACCAGTCACCGTTTCTCTCACAAATGTCAATACAGAGATTTTTACAAAGTGGTTTCAGGGATGGAGTGACTGAGACCTACGACAGTCCCCACAGTCACATCCTGCTGTTCCATAGGAGTGACAGAGAGCGGAGAGGCTGAGTGTGCAGTCTCCACTGAGTAGGAGGCAAGCCGCACACCCTGACTGTGGCCGGAGAGAAGGCCCTCTGAGAGCAGGGGTCTCCCGTGTAGGGTGTTTGTGGAGATTTTGACGCAGAGGCAGAGGTCAATTAGAAAAAGATAAAATGAGTATAATTAATTCAAGATAGTAACTCACACAACAAACCTTCATCTAACGCCTTTTCTACATTTGAAGTATCGCATCAGACGTCAAGTCTGCTCAGCCATGCATCCTCGATTCAAGACAAACCAGGTTGCAGATGGAGGTTTTGGAAAACCTGGTTTGTTCAGCTAGTGTTAGCCCAGGACCCAGGGAGCGTAAGGCTCACCAGCTCCTGCCCAGTCAAGGAGAGTGTGGTGACACACCAGACACAGAATGATTAGAGTGGGTCCTGAGTGAGACCTCGTATGTGCCCAGCCCCTTTGCACAAGCTGAGAGAGAAGCAATAAAACAGCCTGCAAACCGCTCACATCTGGTAGATCCATACATGAGCACAGACACATGAAGTTCCAATGACAGGATGAGACTGTGTGGCTCAGAGGGGTCAGTCCCATCTCTCAACTGAATCCTCCTTCCCAGAGATTTGGAAAGGAATACACATCTGCCCGCACTGCTGAGAGCTGAGCTGAGTGCCCCCCCCCCACACTCACATGTTGAGGATCTGACCCCCAGGGGCTCAGAATGTGACTGTATCTGGAGATAGAAGTCTTTCCCAGGTGGCACTAATGGTTAAGAATCCACCTGCCAAAGCAGAAGACACAAGAGTCACAGGTTCGATCCCTGGATCAGGGAGATCTCCTGGAGAAGGAAATGGCAATCCCCTCCAGTATTCTTGCCTGGGAAATCCCATGGACAGAGGAGCCTGGTGGGCTGCAGTCCACGGGGTCGCAAAGAGTCATACACGACTAGGCATGCGCACATGCAAACAGGTCATTAAGTTAAAATAAATTCATGGGGTGGGCCCTTTAGGACTGGTGTCCTTGTACGAAGAGATGAGGACACAGGCCAGAGAGAGGACTGTGTGAGGGACACACGTGGCATCCACTTGCCCAGGAGAGAGGCCTCAGGAGGAACCAGCCCCATGATATGGTGATCTCAGCCTCCAGCCTGCAGGACTGGGGCCAAATTGGTTTCTCTGACCTCTCTCGTCTGGGGCAGGTTGTTACAGCCATCCTAGGAGTCAGCTTGTCATTCAGCACTGCTCTTCAAATGGAGGTCCACTCGGATTCCGCAAACTCTCTTTTCTTTTGTGCCGTCATTGCCAATAAGACACCTCTGACATCTGACTTAACCCTGGACCCGGAAGGTCAAGTGTGTGGTTTTCCTGTTTGTGTATGAGCTTTGTGTCTATTTTGTGTGTCCAAAACAGAAGGACTGTGGCATAGCAATTTGATTTCTCCTCTCCCTCCATAGTCCATTTCAGATTCCACAGCACTAAATTTAAGGCACTGAGTCCAGGTCTGGTCTCTGTGGTCTCTGTGGTCTCTCCACAGCTGGTGGGCCCTGGGTCAGTGACCTTTTGACCAGCTCTCTCTGTCAGAGTCTGACCGTTTACTGGGGAACAGCCTGCAGTGTATCAGAGAATGTGGATATTCTCTGACTTGAGTTTCAAAATACTACTTCGAAGAGATAGCAGAAAACATGTCTTTTCCTCAGATTCATAAAGGACCCATGACCGCCAAAATGCTTGAAAACTGCCAGGAAGCTTTGTGCATGCCTGCGGGGCATGAGATATTTCAGCTCTACCATCTACTGTGTTCTATTTCTTTTTTTTCCTACTCAGATCCCACCTCCAGGTGCCAGGGACAGTGAAACTGGAAGAAGTAAGTGGCACCGACTGTATGCCTACCGTGTATTTCTGGGTGAATGAAGGGTCCTAAGAGATGGTCAGCATGGGCTGAGCTTCCGGTCCCCAGCACCTGTGTGTGCGTTGGCTTTCCATTTTCCTAGGAGGGCAGTGGCAGAGGGGGCATCCACAGCTCTCCTAGGAGGGCCTCCACGGCTTTCATCTGCAGGAATCACCCCTTTGGTCAGCAAGTATGCCTCACTGCAGCTCTGACACCAATACCTCCAATGAAGACCAGTGAACAGCAAGCAGGGTGAATGCTTTAAGTATAGTCCAGAAAGTTCTGGCCACTGGGGAAAAATAGCAGTGCCATTAGGTCAGAGAAGTAGATATAAGAAACACAGGTTCAGTCCTGGGCTCAGGAAGTTCCCCTGGAGGAGGGCATGGCAACCCATTCCAGCATTCTTGCCTGGAGAGTCCCATGGACAGAGGAACCTGGCGGGCTACAGTCCAGGGGGTCACAGAGAGTCAGACACGACTGAGTGACTTAACATAGCACACGAGGTCACAACAGTAGAACACAGATCTGACTGATGCAGCAAACTGGCAAGCGAGGGAAAGCAGGGGGGGCTGGGCTGCCATGGAGCCCCAACTCCACAAGCCCCAGAGCAGCATGCCCTGCCCACATAGACCCTCTGACACTTTTCACTAAGAGCTCACACAGCCTTTGATACAAAGGGCCCTGATCTGACTTCCCCGTGGATTCAAAAGGTCAGGAGTTGAGGTGCAGAAATCCAGGCGCTGCAAAACTCATGTTCTGAGTGATGCACTGGGTTCACAGGAACGGGAGACAGGCATTTTAGAGAACAGGAAGAGTGAAATGTTTATGCATGGGCCTGGCATTAACTGCTCATACCTCAAGGGTTTTTCAAGTGTTATTTGGTTGTAATTATACTTGTAACTCAAGTATAATTTGGTTGCTAAAAAGAAAAACATCTCACTTTTTTATGTTAGCTGTCCAAATCCAACTCTGTTTCTTTCTCCAAAGAGAAAATAATGCTCAAAAATGATACAGTTTCTCTAAAATACGTGTTATTTAATCAGCCCCACTCCCATGAAGATCTAGTGACCTGATCAACAAACATGTGTTGAAAAACTGGCTGAACATACACAAAAACTGTATCTGTGATGTAAAATAACAATAAATGTGGAAAGTAGTCCCCTTGTTTTGGTGTCACTGTGTAATAATCATCGTAATGATCATCATGTAATAATAATTGCGACCTTCTTTATTTACACTTTACACTCCAGTAAGATAACAGAGTTGCATGCTCACAGTCCTGGCCTGAGCTTTAGACCTGCTGAGAGACCTGAGGAACACTCAGATCAGACCTCAGAATCCAGGCCAGGTGCCCACACAATGAGTGTGAACCACCAGGACACACGTGCAACAGCAGCAGGCGCATCAAAACAAAACTGCCCATGTGGGAGCACTTTGAGGCTAGAGGTCCATGGGCCCTGTCTCCAGCCTACACTTACCAACTGAGAGATCTTTGGAAACTGGCTGTCCTCATGCCTCAGTTGCCTCCTCTCTATCAGGGCAAATGATATATCTCTGAGTGCTGAGAGGATTTTATGAGTCAATGTATATGAAGGACTCTGTTGTTCCTGGAATCTAGCAAGCCTCCAGTTGGAGAGAATATGCAGAAACAGAGTTTGCTGCAACCGTGGAGACAAGTAGTCAAGAATGGGGGATGTGGGTGGAGGAAATAGCCTACAGGTATGTGGAGCACAAGGGGACTGATAATTGAGGAAACCAAAGCAAATTGCCTATTTAAGATGCTATTTCTGGAAACCAAGCGTCTGTTAAGTTTTGTGGCTAGGATTCAAGATGATTATAATTCCTACCTTAGAATAGCCCCAGAAAAGAGGACTCTTCTGTAATAGAATAGCTTTACCTTAAGAGTATCCCACCTACCTGGTGGGAGGACCCGGATATATTTTATATCCCATATATCTGAATAGACCTATTCTTAGAAGATGCTTGCTCCTTGGAAGAAAAGCTATGACAAACCTAGACAGTGCATTAAAAAGCAGAGACATCACTTTGCTGACAAAGATCCCTATAATCAAAGCTATGGTTTTTCAGTGACCATATATAGGTGTGAAAGCTAGACCCTAAAGAAGGCTGAGTGCTAAAAAATTAATGGTTTCAAATTGTGATGTGAGAATCCCGTGGACTGCAGGGAGACAAACCAGTAATCCTAAAGGAAATCAACACTGAATGCTCATTGGAAAAATTGATGCTGAAACTGAAGCTCCAATACTTTAGCCACTTGAAGCAAAGAGCCAGCTCTGGAAAAGACCCTAGTGCTGGGAAACACCGAAGGCAAAGGAGAAAGGGGGTGGCAGAGGATGAGACGGTTGGATGGCATCACCAGCTGAATGGACATGAGTTTGAGCAAGCTTCGAGTGATAGTGAAGGACAGGGAGGCCTGACATGCTCCAGACGATGGGATCGCATAGAGTTGGGCACAGCTTAGCAACTGAATAGCAACAGAATGCCTGTTCTTAGGTGTGACAGATACAGTAGAAGTGTTGGAAATGGTGGTGATAGTTTGGAAGGTCTTCTTGGAAGAGACAAAATTTTAATGAAGTCTTGAAATGCAAGTGAAATATTGGAAAGTAATTTGAAAAGAATACTGAATCTAGGCAGTACTGGGAGTTAAATTATAGAAATACCAAAGAGGTGGCAGTCCCAAAATTGAGAATCAAGTTAAATAATCCAGTATTGGAAATGCAAATTTAAAAATACTATACTCAACTGACATGGAAGCATGATATTTTTAAGGATTTAAATTTTTTACCCTGGGTTCTATTTTGGTCCTAGCCATGATATTCCTGACATAAATTTGACACTTCTCTTTGTGACTAAGAAAAGTGGGAGAATTTTAACCAAGAGAATTCAGTCCTGATGCTTCAAATTGCCAGTTTAAAGTGATCTTGGTAGTAGCTTGAAAAGCATATTAAGTTACAGAGATGCAATTACACATGGATTAAGGTTAGGAATTCCAGACTCAAAATATTGTTATTGTTTTTATTGTTATTGTGTGATTGTTGTGGAACTACACTTGTCTTGTATTTTATTTCATTTCTGGGAATGCGTTTAGCTCTTAGGATTTCTGTGTTTTCAGCAAAAGTCAATTTATTTATTCTTACAGCTATCTCTGGGGGCTCTTGAGAGAGCAAGAAAATGTGCATTATCTTAACCGGTGGTTATAAAGTTATATTTTTTAATTTTAGAGCAATTTTAGGCTTACAGAACAACTGAGAGGAAGATCCAGAGATTCCTATATACCCCGTGTCCCCACTAATGCAAGCAGCAGGCTGGGTCTCAGCAGCAGGCTGAGGACAGAAGTTCTGGGACGCTCATCTCAGGAAGACAGGACATGGTGCAGTGGGAAGGGCACGGACTTCCTCCCCTCAGGCTGCCGTGATGGAACACCAAAGACCAAGCAGAAACCCGGAAGAGACAGGGCAGAGACCTGGAAGAGACCTGGCAGCTCATGAACAACGGACACTGATTCCTCACGGCTCTGGAGGCTGCACATCCAAGACGAGGGTGCCAGCAGAGTCTCTGCCGTGAGGACCTGCTTCCTGGTGTACAGACGGCATCTTCTCACTGTGTCCTCACCTGGAGGAAGGGGTGAGGGAGCTCTCTGGGGTCTCCTTAACAAGGACCCTGACTCCACTCTGAAGGCTCCGTCCTCATGACCTCATCACCTCCCAGAGGAGCCCCTCCTGACACCATCATGTTGGGGGTTAGATTTCAACATATGAGTTTGAGAGTGGCTCTGACAGTCTGTAGCAGAAAAGTACTAAGGGAGCATTAAGGTGTGCTCCATGGGCTCCTGAAGCAGAGAAAAGACAGAGACCTCTGGCCATCCGGTGGAGGAGAGGGTGGCCCGGCTGTCGTGGAGCCTATTCAGAATGAGGTGATGCCCCCAGGATGGCCAGGGACAGGCACCTGGAAGGCCTGCATGCACCTGGCACCAGCTGTGAGGGGGCCAGCAAACCCTGACCTCCTGGTTCCCGCAGATCCACAGCCCACCTTCTTCAGTCAAGAGTACTTTCACCAAACTGGTTTTTACTAGATTTGAGCTGTGCCCTTACTGTGGTCTGACCTCTGAGGTCAGGGTGAGCCAGGGGGAATGCTCTTCTTGAGAACTGGACCCAAACAGTAAGAGGTAAAAGGAGCAGCAGCCTTGGGCCCCTCGGGACAGTCCAGAGCTTCTACACACAGAGCTTGTGCCTGGGCCGGTGCTGGGGGCCTGTGACTGCCCTGATGAGGCGGGGCGCCTTCGGGGCTTAAAGCACAGCACAGACCTAGTGTTCTGAAGGTGGCCTCTGGCTATTTCCGGTTCTTCCAACGCTCTCTGGGCACCCCTGCTTAGAACAACGGTCAGCTTTAGAGCAGTTCCCTGTGGCTGTTTCAGAGCTGGTTGGTAGGCCAGGCTTCTAGGATCTAGGTAGTAATAGTGCCATGCTCTGAACAAGAGCTTTCCAGTGTTTTTCACATCAAAGCAGAGGAAAGGAAAACAGTTAAGTATCCCATGGCTCATTGGGCTGGGCTGTACCTAGCAGGGCATCAGCACCTGCACACACCTGAGATCAGCCCTCCAAGATAGCTGCATGGATTCAGTCTTGACAGCTGACCTTCAAGCAGAGTCTGATCATGTCCCCTACCCACTCTCAAAATATCCTACCATGTTTCATTTTAAGCTTTTTTTACAAGTCTTCTTTAGACCAGTTTTCAAAGAAGAACCAATGTATAAATTAAAAAATAAAATAGTACCACACTAAAATTCAATATAAAAAAGTTATTTAAAAAGTTGTAAATATAAAAAAAAAGTTATGTGCAAAATGTGTGCAGAACAAATAGGGTAGGGAATTCCTGACTTTCCCATTTCCCCATGTCTGGGTCCTCAGTGGTATGACAGAGAGAAGCAGATTCTATGTCGACCCCTTGTCTTAGCGGTGTTCTCCCCCTTCTTTCTTTTATGTTAGTGGCAAAGTGACCCCAGCAAAAGCTGTTGTCCAGTTAGACCATGATAGCCTGAACTGCTGAGGTGGCTCCACACGTCGAGGAGCTTCCACAAGCCAAGGAACTCAGGACAGGCACGTGCAGCCTCCATCCTGTCGACGCTGAGGACGTGGATGGTGAGCGTCATAGCTGGGCAGCATCGAATGTCAGGAGACCTGCAAGACGGAGGCCCCGCTACTGTGAGTCCACTTGTCTGGTGTCTGGTGGATCCCGTCTTCCGATCAGAAGGAGCCACTGAGCTAGGAAGGCATGACAGGATGCTCTCTTTTCTACATTTTACCATGTGTCACAGCGAAACTAGGCACGACTCTCCCACCTGTGGCTGTTTCTGCTGGGGCAGTTTAGTGCTGTAAACACTAGTAGGTTCAAGTCCTTGTGCTGTGTCTTGCCTCTCCCAAACCTCATGGGCTCCTGCGGAGGTCAGGTTTGTATTTCAGTAAATTAGCAATAACACTTTTCATGGTTGTTTTGGTCAGTCCACTAATTTGGGAATTCTGAGGTAGAGGTTGTTACTTACTGAGCTTGAGATCTTGGTTTTCCTCAAGGTGGAGCGCAAACGGAGGACGTGGTTTTTCTTTATTTGGACTCTTTGTCTTGATTACATAATGAGAATATTTTGAGTAAAAGAGTTAGAGACTAGTCCACGGGACTGGCTGATCTGTGGGTCTTTGTTACTCCCCATGTGAGTAGTTTCACTCTCCAAATTTGTGGAACATGCAGCAGGTCCAGGCTGGTGACTGGCTAGAGCAAGCAAGGAATAACAACACACAGGCCTGTCCTGGGTGAGCTCGCAGAGCAATGAGGAACATGCAGCCCAAATCTCTTGGGCGGATTTCCAGTAACGTATGTGAGTACAGTTCTACTCTGACACATTAGTCAGAATGGTTAGCTTTGTGTAGACTATGCTCTTTCCTCTATTTTTGAATTTCTGAATCTGTGAAGTTCTGAATGAAGCATAAAGGATGAACAGGAAGAAGTAGATTAAGGGGACCAGAGAGAGCAGCAGGCACCTGCAGGCATGTATACCTACAGCATACACGGGGAAGGAGTTGGCGGCCCAACCACATGCCACTTCCAGGAACAGCAAAAGACACAGAGTTTTCACTTTTGATTGCGTGGTTAGTGAGTCTTAAGACTTAAAAAGAAAGTATGCATTTTGCAACTTTAAATAGTTAATAAGACTGCAGATTAAGATTTCAAAACACCCAGCCACAATAAATGTAACTACTGGGCTAAGGGATCTGTTAGGTTTTTACATCAGTCTGAGTCTTTGTGAAGAGAACTCAGGTTCTGGAAAGTGTAACCCACGTCTCACTGGGCCATTGCAGTTGGAGAAACACTTGAGTGGGCACACTTCAGGAGCCCTTACCCATGGCCACTGGGGTTCTCTCATCCTTGACCGGCAATAGACATACAGCTTTTGAAGTCTCTCATGCTCTTCTGTCTGAAGTGTGAAACCTCCACCAGTGGAAGCTGGCCAGCACCATCGCCCAGGACTTCCCAGGTCCAACCGGAGGCCAGACCTTGACGACTAAGGCGTGTTGTGGTTCTCTCTTCCTCGCTTTTACTCACCTGCCTGGGGGCGTGCTTTTCCCTCCGCTTCCCCTGTGCCATCTGTTCCTAGCAGGTTTTCCTCTCTGACTCGCTGCCAAGAATGAGAAGGAAAGTCTTGGAGAGCAGGGAAAAGAGGGATGGAGGAGAGGCCTGTCAGGGTGATCCAGGGAGCCCAAACTCCTCTGTAAGTAAAAAAAATAATGCCTCTGAGAAATGTCTCCAAGAAGATCAGCTGAACAAGACAGGAATGCAGGTGAGGTTGAGGGCATGCTATGTGCTTCCCATGGCAGGAGTTCATGAGCCCGTTGCCAAAAATGTAGATGGGAGAGGATGTCAGTCAGCCAAGGACACTCAGCCAGAGGAAGCCAGTGCTCTCTGCAAACAGCATGGACTGTCCCAGCTTCGAATCTCGGGTGAGGAGACTGTGATCACCAAGCACAGCTCAGCAGGACTCAGAGGTATGGCAGGGGCCGCCCTGGATGGAATGGGAACCGCGAGTGGGAGGAAGCATTTGAAATCCCGCAACCCAGTCACCCAGAGTCTCCAAGTGCCACTTTAGTGGTTGTTCTGGGACCCAGTCAAACCTCAGCAGAACAGTGGGACACTGTGTCCACTAAGGACTGCCATCATCCGCTGGCCAATGTGGACACAACTGCAGACCATCTCCTTTCAACATTCACTCCAGTCTGAGAGGAGGGACGGCCAGCGTAATTCACAGAGTGCTGGCTAAATAACCGACTCACCATTGTAAGACATTTCCTTTCCATGCTCAGGTCACAAGTAAGCAGATCACTATTTTGTTCAGATGTAGATCTTGGATCGTTTTTCTATATAACAACTGAAATTCTGCTGGAAATAATAAAAGAGCAACACGTCCCAACCAGAATTTTAAACCTCCTGATACAAATGATGCAAATAAATCACACATCTTTGACATTGCAAATGAGTCGCTACTGTTATGAAAGCATTAATAGTATTATAAGTATCTGTTAAAAGATGAGCATCAATTTATTCCAGTAGTAAATCCAAGATTTACTTAGATCTTCACAAGATCAATCGTACCGCTTTCCAAGACGAGTGAGTATTAAAAGAGCTGATAGTTCATACAGCAACAGCAAGGATTAGAATAGCTTACCAATATACATCAAAGACTTACCTACCTTAAACTTCTACAAAAGAATAAATTATTTTTTTCACAGCGGTACATACTATGCATGCATAAATAATCAAAGTTAAACCCAGAAAAGATGGATGCAAACAGAGCTGATACGGAATTGGGGAAGAGCTTGGTTATTTCGTTTCATAATTCTGAGATGTAATGGATGCAGGAATATCCGAGAAATTGTCCAGATGGAAAGCTGAGTAGCTTTAGAGATTGTGTAAAGGATATAACTGAGCAGAGGGGGCAGAGGCAGCCACCCTGGGGGTGTTCGAGGAGAAGAACTGCAGGTGGTCTCCACAGTTGGGAGAGCGCTGCCTGCCCTCCTGTCTGTGGCGACAGAATGGAGCCGAACAAGGATGCCTCGGGCTGACATTGCCTCTAACAAGAGTCAAAGCTGTGGCCAGACCCTCAGAAGAAATGGAAAGTTGCAGCCATTTCACACCTGTTTCCCCCTCCTGGTCACCACGTTTCTGGCGGGGACTCTTATATGAATGAAGGAGAATAAGCTTATGTGCAGGGATGTGTCTTCAGTCCCAGGAAGCATTGTATCTTATGTACCCTGGGTGCCCAGTAGCAACTCTCAACAAGGCAGCATCAGTTCAGGAACCAGCTTTCATGGTGAAGGCTCTGCAACCAGTAAAGTGAAGGCCCAAGGGTACATGAAAAGAGACAGAGCGGAACCTAGTGGCACTCTTCACAGGTTTTAAGGGTGCAGGATGGAAGCGGCATCTACTTTAAACTGTAAGACAGCCAGACCCTGCGAGGCCTTCCCTTGCTCTTCACCTGCCTCTTGTCTGTAGAAAAACGTTAGTCAAAGAATAAATTAAATGAGAGAAGTGAAAAAAGGCAGAACAAAAGGAAAACAGACAAGCAAGACGAATGATCATAATTTATCCATTAAACAAAGTCAAGGACCTCTAATTCCTCCTCAAAGGCTATAGACAATATTCTGAGCCATATCCTTTGAGCTGTTTCCAGGTGGCGAGAGTTAACCCCAAGATGACCAGACTGTAGCCGTTACATAAGCTGCTCCATCTTACACAATTCCAAGGACTGACCTCACAGAAATGGAAACAAGCTACCCCTGGAACTGGAGACCAACTGTACTTACAACAATCAGGATGCTTGGCAGACCCCCCTGGGACCAGTTTCAATATGATTGTTGCAGCTGACTTCACTGCTCTGCTCCCGCCCCGACTTGTCCACCCCTGAAAATTCCTTTTAGAGCTCTTGCCCTCTGATCAACAGCAGACAGTTGGTTCTTTGGAACCTAAGTTCACCATCCCCTCAGGTTGCCAGCCTCCTGAATAAATCAACCTTCCTTTTCCTACCAGTACTTGTCTCTTGAATACTAGCTTTCAAGCTGCAGGCAGCCAAACCTGAGTTGGGTAACAAAATCACTAACAGGAAAGTCTAGAACCGGGTTGGAAGCTCCTTAGAAGCAGAGCCCCACACACTGTAAACAGACTCTTAGCCATCAAAACACCCGGCATCCTGGAAGCCTTGAGCTTTCCTCCAAACTGGAAAGGAGTAACTTTGTGAACAGCTTCTCAGACCCTGTCCCCAGGCAATAGGACTTGCCCGAAAGCCTAGTAAAGAAGAGTTATGTTTACGTGACACATAAACATTGGTACACGCATCAGGCTCTTGTTGAGAAAGTAAACTAATTAGACTGCTGTCACATAGCCTGAACATTAATTGAATTTGGAGCCTTTTGCCACTAATACATAGTAACAGATGGTAAAGAGTGATAGACACCTCAAATGGCAGCTTTAAGACCTAAGAGACTATATCATAGAACTGAAGAACCTAGTACTTCCGCTTCTGACACATCACTACAACATCCTCCTTTCTCCTCTTGACTGACCATCCACTTGTCCACAGTGGCTGAAGGACTGTGTGGCTTTGGGGATGGAGCTCAGATTTAGCACATTCTCTTCCATGAGGGCATAAGACACATGGAAGTCTCTAGAATCTGTCGCTTCACATCTTATGGCCAGAGAACATGGGTCTATGTTAACTTCCACGGAGAACCTGGAGTTAGATCCAGGAAGTACTGTGTGACCATGACATTTTAATCACTTAGCTGTAACAGTTGGTTATTTTTAACCTGCTGTTATCATGGAATCCATAGGGAAAAGAAGTTGGAAAGTGTCTAAGAGCTGATAAAATTTCAGCAGGAAGTATGTGCAAAGGATCAGTGAGCAAAGTGATACATTTGAACCTGGATCAGTTACTGGCTAAGGAATGTATTACACTCTTGGCACCGCCTTGGGGATGTTTCTCCTCCTCTGTTCTCATCCCGTTTGTTTTCCTTTTGAGGAGGAGCTGATAGGTGGGACAGCTACGTGCGATTAGTTTGGGTCACTGCTTAGAAGCTGTCATCATCTCGGTAACTCCTTTCTGTGAGTGTTGTCCTCATTCCCAGTAGGTGTGAATCACTTGCACTGCGGCTTGTGTTCTCTCAGGTGAGCTGCTGGCTCTAGCTCCCCTTTGGGAAAACTCGCTGGTCTGCCACCCACAGTCTTCCTTCCCGACCTTTGCCTACAGCTTCCTACAAATAGAATGTCCTCGTTCAGCATGTCAGTTGGATCATTCAACGAGGTGAATAAATCATTTGTATTCAGAACAAAAGAAATAATGTATGCAAAGAAAAGCCAAAAATGCAAATTAAGGAAAACATGCATTTTGCTGGCTTTCTTTGATAATCTACTTGCATGTGTTTAAAAAAAAAAATAGCACACCAAAGGAAAAAGAGATAATTCAGGGAAATAAAATTTTCAAGTGAAAAATCAAACAAACCAGGGTTTCTTCACATTTGGACTTGAAAGCTCTCAGTTTCTCAGGATTGACAGGATGTAGCATCTTTTTCTATTCAGGTATGGCTGATCTGAAGAGCTGACTCATTGAAAAAGACCCTGACGCTGGGAAAGATGGAAGGCAGAAGGAGAAGGGAACAACAGAGGACGAGATGGTTGGATGACATCACCAAATCAATGGACATGAGTTTGAGCAAGTTCTGGGAGATGATGAAGGACAGGGAAGCCTGACATGCTGCAGTCCACGGGGCTGCAAAGAATCAGACATGACTGAGCAACTGAAAAACAACAAATAGCTGATTTACTATAGTGTATTGATTTCATAATTTCTTTTTAACTATGGGAAAACCCACCACCAGCAAACCCAATGTGAGGTGATAGATCCCTCCCTTACTAATTCTAACAGGGAAGCGAATGGTACCCGAAAGACATGGAAATACCCCAGAACTGCTCACATGCACACACACAGTCATACTAGTCACACTTTACTGGAGAGGTTTTCCTGGAATATCTGTTCTTTGAAAACTGCCTAGTTTCCCTCTCGTGAATGCAGGATGAAGGCAAAGCTCTTGTGATGTCATGCTGCGTTTGTCTGCAGCCTTCTTATACCACAGCCTTATGGAAAAACAGGTTGAGCAGGGAAGTCAAGTCATATTTTGTTTCCATTTATCATTTATGCCCCCAACTGTTTCTCACATGGGTGTGAAGTCCCAGTGATGCTGGTCAGTTGAGCAACTGGAAACTAAATTATTGAATAGTCCTTTGAAAGCTAAAAGAACTTCTTTATACTATTTTCTTTTTTTCTCTGACTTTCTCATTTTTAGTGTTTTTTTAATGGCATTCAATTTTTTTTTAATCTAAATAGCAGCATTAACTCTCTTAAGATTCCCAAAATATTATAAACTGACAGTTCTTTCATGTGGCATTATGCTGGGCTCAGATAACAGAAGCCACGTATGGAACATCCAGCCTTGTTCCATATGAGAGGCTACTCTCTCCCTGTTGGGCGGGGAAGCTGAGGGTCTGCAGTGGAGCCAGGAGCCACTGGGGACTTGTAGCCAGAGGAAGTTAGTGGTAATGAACTCAGGGGTGTTTTTGTGCTGTTGGAGGACAGGATCATTTTGAGAAAAGCTTATGGTTGGGGGAGATAAAGAAATAGAAAGGTTAGAAGTGTATTAAGGGATAAAAATGGGGCTTGTGGCTTGCACAATACTCAGTTTGCATCAGTTAACAAGAACTGGGTAGAGACAGAAGAAAAGAAAGACATTTGAGACTGGATAAGGCAAAGATTGATCTCAAAAGCAAAAAGCCAGCTTTGAAAAGGCTTTAGAAGTCATAATGGAGTTAAAAAACACTTCTTTTTTTTATTTTGAAACATTCATTTTACTCCAGAGAAATTAGAAATTTCTTAGAAATGAACTGTACTGGAGCAAGGATGTGGAAAAATATCTTCACCACAAATAAGTCCAATGTAGAAACCACTTGGTTCCTCAAGCAGTGGAGCCACTGATGCAGAGTGCTTTTGACTCATCCTTGGAAGGGATGTTCTGTTTGGCTGTGAAGCTGGCACGATATTTTTAGAAATAGTAAAGCTCATGGAGTTTTCATGGAATGTCTTCAGTTCAGTGGAATCTCTTCAGTTCAGTTCAGTCACTCAGTTGTGTCCAATTCTTTCCGACCCCATGAACCACAGCACGCCAGGCCTCCCTCTCCATCACCAACTCCTGGAGTTTACCCAAATTCATGTCCATTGAGTCAGTGATGCCATCCAACCATCTCATCCTCTGCCATCCCCTTCTCCACCTGCCCCCAATCCCTCCCAGGATCAGAGTCTTTTCCAATGAGTCAACTCTTCGTATCAGGTGGCCAAAGTACTGGAGTTTCAGCTTCAACATCAGTCCTTCCAATGAACACACAAGACTGATCTCCTTTAGAATGGACTGGTTCTATCTCTTTGCAGTCCAAGGGACTCTCAAGAGTCTTCTCTAACACCACAGTTCTAAAGCATCAATTCTTCAGTGCTCAGCTTTCTTCACAGTCCAACTCTCACATCCATACATGACCACTGCAAAAACCATAGCCTTGACTAGATGGACTTTGTTGGTAAAGTAATGTCTCTGCTTTTTAATATGCTATCTAGGTTGGTCATAACTTTCCTTCCAAGGAGTAAGCATCTTTTAATTTCATGGCTGCAATCACCATCTGCAGTGACTTTGGAGCCCCTCAAAATAAAGTCTGTCACTGTTTGCATTGTTTCCCCATCTATTTCCCATGAAGTGATGGGACCAGATGCCATGATCTTAGTTTTCTGAATGTTGAGCTTTAAGCCAACTTTTTCACTCTCCTCTTTCACTTTCATCAAGAGGCTTTTGAGTTCCTCTTCACTTTTTGCCATAAGGGTGGTGTCATCTGCATGTATGAGGTTATTGATTCCTCCTGTCAATCTTGATTCCAGCTTGTGCTTCTTCCAGCCCAGCATTTCCCATGATGTACTCTGCCTATAAGTTAAATAAGCAGGGTGACAATGTACAGCCTTGACGAATGTCTTCAGCAGATGACATTTTTAAGGGTGTGTAGAAGTGACCATTCTGGACTGAAGGCTTGAGCTCCTGTCCTGATCTCCTTGGGGTGGGCCTGGGGTGTGGCTCTGCTGCCCCAGGAGGCTCTGGCACAGGGTAGAAATTCTCCTGTGGCAGCCCACTTCTTGCCCAGGAACTCATGGTTCCCTGGAGAATAGCATGTCGGAATTTCAGAGCTGGGGAGGACTTCTGTGTCCATCCTCCCGTGTTCCAGTCCCCAGTGAACCAGTGGAGGGGAGGCCTGGAGTCCAGTGTGCCTGCCCTGGTCAACCTGGAGCAGCAGCAGGCCCACACCTGAATTCACTGTGTTCCCCACGTCCCCCCACGCCCCCCAGGGCCTCTTATTCCACCAGATGGAGTAAGGTGGAGCACCACCAGGGTGGGGAAAGCTCTTGCTCTTTACAAGAGCAGTATACATTTGGCGAAGCTGGCCATGGCTTCCTGGGAAGGGTGTGGCCTTCTCACCCCACCTCTCTCCTTTTTGAATGATTCAGCTCTTCTGTGGAATGGATGAAAGGAGGGTCTCCCTTCCATGGAAGAACCAGATATGGCCAGGCCTCAGCAGGCCTCACTATTCCAGGGCCTCTCCCACCTCCCACCCCAGCTTTTGCCTCTCTCCCATCTGTGACTCGTGATCACACACCACATCTGGCCCCAAATGACATGTGGCCCTCAGTGTCCTCCCAAGTCTAGCACAGCAACCAAAAGGCAGTAAGACACCAAGCAAAGCCCACATGCAAAATCCATCTTTCTTTCTTTTCTTTAAACAGAGAGTCTTATTTCCTTTTTAAATTGAAGTATAGTTGATTTACAATATTATAATACTTTCAGGTGTACAACACAGTGATTCAAAATTTTTGTAGATTATACTCCATTTAAAGTTATTGCAACATAATGGCTATAGTCCCTGTGTTGTAGAATATATCCTTGTTTCTTACTTATTTTATACACATGGTTTTTCTCCCTTAGCCTCCTATCCTTTCTTGCCCCCACTTCCTTCTTCCCACTGGTAGCCACTAGTTTGTTCTCTATATTTGTGAATTGGCTTCTGTCTTGTTATATATATCTCCTTGTTTTATTTCTTAGATTCCACACATAAATGACAAAGTATCTGTCTTTGTTAGACTCATTTCACTAAGCACAGTACTCTAGCTCCATTTATAATTGTTGCAAATGGCAAAATTTTGTTCTTTTTATGGTTGAGTAGTATTCTATGTGTATGTATACACACACACACACATCTTCTTTTTCTATTCATCTGTTGATAGACACTTAAGTTGCTTCCATACCTTGGCTGTTTGAACTCCTCATTGCCAAATTCAGACTGGAATTGAAGAAAGTGGATAAAACCACTAGATCATTCAGATGTGACCTAAATCAAATTCATTATGACTATACAGTGGAAGTGAGAAATAGACTTAAGGGACTAGATCTGATAGACAGAGTGCCTGTTGAACTATGGATGGAGGTTCATGACATTGTATAGGAGACAGGAATCAAGACCATCACCAATAAAAAGATATGCAAAAAAGCAAAATGGCTGTC
>SJYC01034196.1:0-63664 GCA_006408675.1 Madoqua kirkii
CACCTTCCTCCCTCAGAGCCACCTTTCCCCCAGATATGCCTTCCCCCCTCAGAGATGCCTTCCCCAGAGATGCTTCCCTTCAGAGACATCTTCCCCCTCAGAGACGCCTTTCCCCATTATGGACACCTTCCCCACTCAGAGACACCTTCCTCTGAGAAACACCTTCCCCCCTCATAGACACCTTCCCCCTCAGAGACGCCTTCCCCTCAGAAACACCTTCCCCCTTCAAGAACGCCTTCTCCCCTCAGAGACGCCTTTCCCTTCAGAGAAGACTTCCCCTCAAAGACACCTTCTCCCCTCAGAGACATCTTCCTCAGAAATAGGGATTAAGATCACAGAGGAGTATGCATATTCAGTGTGCCTACCCAGTCCTCAGAAACACCTTCACCCACAGTAGGGATGGAGACCATGGAGGACTGAGTATGTCCACTGTGCCCACCCCGTCCAGAATGCCCCCTCCTGCGTCTTCACCAGATTGCATCTGGGCTATCCCAGTTTAGATCTGGAACGCTCAGATCAGCTGTGGGTCAAAACCCACAAAGAGTGTGGAGAGAATTTTCTGCAGGTCTTCAAGGCTGGAAAGTATTTCTGCTTTTAGTTCCAGTTCTGTCCCTCTCAAGATCTGGAGACATCTTGGGTGACATTTCCTACAAAATCAGGCACACATTTGTAGAGAATGTTTATCTAAGTTACCGGTAAAGTTTCAGTTCAGTTCAGTCGCTCAGTCACGTCTAACTCTTTGCAACCCCATGGACTGCAGCACACCAGGCTTCCCTGTCCATCACCAACTCCCAGAGCTTACTCAAAGTCATGTCCATAGTGTCAGTGATGCCATCCATCCTCTGTCATCCCCTTCTCTTCCTGCCTTCAGTGTTTCCCAGCATCAGGTCTTTTCCAATGAGTCAGTTCTTTGCATCAGGTGACAATCTATTGTCAAATTTAGTACTTCCTTAAAGTGAAAAAGTCTACTAGACATCAGAGAGCACATCATGCTTGTCTAAAAGAAAATTAAGTTCCTATCTGCTCTGCTCATCTGATTTAATGGTTTAGCCAAACAGATTGTGACATGTTCCCCCGTGTTATGTTGGCTTTGAATTTCAGGTCTCGTGTCAGTCAGATAAGAAGAGCACAGCTCCCTGTTTAGACCTGGAGACGCAGATGCAGAAACAGAAGAGTAGGCATTAAAGCCAAATTCAGAATGTAATTTATAATCTCATCTATCTTAATCACTAGAAAGTTAATTTTTTTTCATGTCCAGGCAGCCTGACAACATGGGAAGGATTTCCATATATAAGAACAGAGACTGTGTGAGCTGGGATTTGAGCTCAAGAGGGTGAGCTCATGAGAGGTTAGGAGCAGTGCCACGAATATGGCCCCACGGATGCTGACAAGTGTTCTCAGCTCCCAAATATATATCAAGACTGTTTTGCAATCTCAAAACATAAGTGGATGGGACTGTAAGGATTATGTGGTGTAATTCACTAATTTCACAGAAGAGAAAACAGAGGCTTGGTGAGATTAAGAAGACGTGCCTGAGGACCAGCAGCCGTTCATGGCAAGGCCAGGACCAGGGCTCAGCTTTCCCTCAGTGCATCATTTCTCTGCCTCTGTGCATGAAGGACAATGGGGAATCCTAGGGCCTTCCTGTACATGCGGGGTTTTGCCCATGGTGTGCGTGTATGCTCAGTCATGTCCAACTCTTTGCAACCGCGTGGACTGTAGGCCACCAGTCTCCTCTGACCATGGGATTCTCCAGGCAAGAATACTGGAGTGGGTTGCCATTGCTTCCTCCGGGGGATCTTCCTGACTCAAGACATCAAACCCACGTCTCTTGAGTCTCTCTAATGGATTTATAGAAAGAATATGGAGAGAATTCTCTGAAGGTCTTTGAGGCTGGAAAGGCTGGAAAAGTGTCATATTTTCCAGGAACTCCTAGACACACAAACACACATACCTCGACGCTGCTCGGTGATTCCCACACCTTGTGTGTCCAGTAATCAGGAATTTCATGTAGAGCAGGCACACACTCCGTGGTTAGCCTGGGGCACCCCAGGCTGGCTTCTCAGGCATTTTCCCCACCCAGCCTTCAGCAAGGGTGCACCTTGGGCCAAGAGATGGGTTGATAGGTATACCCACCAGGTGACACTTCAGCTCTGCGACAGATGAGCCTTCACCTCCATCACAACACATTCCATCACAGGCAGACTGCAGCAGGTCACACGTGTACCAGGACTGAGCACACATTCTACTGGTATTCGGGGCATATTTTGTGTCTGTGTCTAGTGCCTTATTAACATTACCTCATCCAGTCCTTACAGCTGTCAACAAGTGTCACCAGTATTTGATCTTGTTCGGCTTAGAGAGGTGAAGTGATTGTCTGGGGAATGATGGACCCAGAATTCAACAGAGAACGTGTAGGAAGGGGTCGGCAAAGCTAATCTAACCTGCACCTTCTGATGCCCCCCTACTGGCACAACAGCAGCAGATCAGAGATGGTCGTCAAGACTGTGCCTGAACTCATGTTGGCTCAAGCTGAAATGTGCATCCAGAGAGGCTAAACAGCTAGCCCGTCACCCCATGATCTCTCTGGGATCCAGAGAGGGAGCTGGGCCCAAGTGATCTGCAGCTCCCTTGGACTAAAGCATCATCTAGTGATAGTAAGCCTTCATCGTTCAAGCTGTGATTGCTGGGAACAATGGCAGTGACCCCCACCACACAAGGCAGGGCCCTCCAGCAGGCTGCCCTCCCCCAGCACAGACGCCCACACTGAGACAAGTGTCTCCTTCCACCCATGGCTAGCAGGACAAAATGGCACATTCTGTTTTCAAGGTGGGCTGCTCGCACATATCAGCAGTTATCAAGAATTTGAAAACCTGTGCTGTGGAATTTGCAGTAACTTGCTAGCAGGATTTACTCACCCGGATGATCTGGGTGACAGAGGTTACAGAGTCATGCGAATTCCAAATGCCATTTCAAAGCCAGCCAGGGGGAGAATAAGCAGATTTGTGTTTATGATAATGACATTTAAAAGTCTAAAATTATAGGGTTGTTTACAGAGATGGACTTATTATAAAATAATTGCATCCAACTTTGCAAAAACATAAAAGAACATCATTTTGTTGTGGACGGTTGAAAAGAAAGGTTTTCTTAAAAGAGGAGAGAAAATAAGACTCTGTTTCAAATAAAAAAACTTCAAAGGAAATTCATGGAATCTTAAAAAGGGACTCTCACTCAAAGAATTCTCTAGAATTTCCTAAATTTAAAAGCATTGTTTTTCTTCAGACATCTAATTTAGTTACATACCAAACCCTATAATAAACCTCCCACAAAGAAATAATAGTAGACTGCATGCATTATAGATGTTCAGGGTTTGCTCCATTTAAATACAATTACTGACCTTCTACTAGCAGTCAGGATGCCAAGGTTCCATGGCAACCGCAAGAGAAAGGTCACAGTCCTATTTTCCAAGTGATTTTTGGCCCTTAGCAGGGAATTCACTATTATGCTTGGAGGCTGTGCCACCTGGGAAACAAAGGGGAATGATCACATTTCACCTGGAGAAACACATATCGCGTGTTTTCTCTTTCTAGTCACAGACAGCTTGTACCTAAGCAGTGACTGCTGTCCCCGTGAGATGCATTCAGTCACCATTAAGCATCAGGCTGCCCACGGAGGGTGTTCCCATGGATCTTTGAGGTGTCTGTTGGTCTTTGAGTTGTCTGACAGCCATTAATCCCAGAGGCAGTCTTTGGAGAGATGTTTAAGTTTTAATTCTGGGATCAGCAGGATCTGAGTGTGACAGTGAGGTCAGCCTGTTTCAGTTGGAAACAGCCCATCTCGGTCCCTCTGAGTTGAGGGTCAGTGACACACTCACTCTCAGAGCCGCTGGGCATCCCAGATTCATAGGCGTCCAGTCAGCTCCAGAGACAGTATGAGCAGTCAGTAAGCAAGGCCATCCCTGTTGCTGTTGCATACATATCTTAATCATCTCAGGAGTGTGTGAAAGTTAACGTCTTTCCTAAGTGTGAGCAGGTGGTGCAAAGCATTTTAAAATATAAAATATGGATGCATTATTTTAGCCATTTTCTCTTGGCCTCATATAGCTTGAAACAGATATTGTTTCATGGATTTTGAAGCTGACTGAGATTTATTACCAAGTTTTATATAGCACAAGAATAATAAATATGATTATACCATTGATACATATATACACAATACGTATGGCCCTTAGGAAGCATTACTGTGAACAAAGCTAGTGGAGGTGAAAGAATTCCAGCTGAGCTGCTTAAAATCCTAAAAGATGATACTCTTAAAGTGCTGCACTCGATATGCCAGCAAATTTGGAAAACTCAGCAGTGGCCCGAGGACTAGAAAAGATCAGTTTTTATCCCAGTTCCAAAGAAGGGCAATGTCAGAGAATGTTAAACTACTGTATAATTATGCTCATTTCACTTGCTAGCAAGATTATGCTCAAAATCCTTCAAGCTAGGCTTCAGCAGTACATAAACTGAGAACTTTCAGAGGTATAAGCTGGGTTTTGAAAAGGCAGAGGGACCAGAGATTAAACTGCCAACATTCGCCGGATCATGGAGAAAGCAAAAGAGTTCCAGAAAAACATCTACTTCTGCTCATTGAATATGTGAAAGCCTTTGACTATGTGGATCACAACAAACTTGAAAATTCTTAAAGAGATAGGATTACCAGACCATTTCACTTGTCTCCTGAGAAACCTATATGCGGGTCAAGAAGCAACAGTTAGAACCAGAAATGGAAAAACTGACTGGCTCAAAGTTGGAAAAGGGGTACAACAAGGCTTCATATTGTCATCCTGCATATTTAACTTACATGCAGAGTACATCATGTGAAATGCCAGACTGGATGAATCACAAGCTAGAAACAAGATTGCTGGGAGAAATATCAACAACCTCAGATATGCAGATGATACCATTCTAATGGCACAAAGTGAAAATAAATTAAAAGAGACTTTCGATGAGGATGAAAGAGAACAGTGAAAAAGCTGGCTTGAAACTCAACATTCAGAAAACTAAGATCACAGAAAGCCAGTCCCATCACTTAATGGCAAATGGAAGGGGGAAAAGTGGAAGCACTGACAGATTTTATTTTGGGGGGCTCCAAAATCACTGCAGCCATGAAATTAAAAGATACTTGCTCCTTGGAAGGAGGACTATGACAGACTTAGACAGTGTATTAAAAAGCAGAGACATCCTTTGCTGACAAAGGTCTGTATAGTCACAGCTATGGTTTTTCCAGCAGTCATGTACAGATGTGAGAGTTGGACCATAAAGAAGACTGAGTGCCAAATAACTGTTGCCTTCGAATTGTGGCGCTAGGGAAGACTCTTGAGAGTATCTTGGACTGCAAGGAGATCAAACTAGTCAATCTTAAAGGAAATCAACTTGGAATATATATTGGAAGGAGTGATGCTGAAGCTGAAGTTCCAATATTTTGGACACCTGATGCGAAGAGCCAACTCTTTGGAAAAGACCCTGATGCTGGGAAAGACTGAGGACAGTAGAAGGGGGTGGCAGGGCATGGCACCACTGACTCAGTGAACATGAGTTTGAACAAACTCCAGGAGACAGTGAAGGACAGAGAAGCCTGGAGTGCTGCAGTCCATGGGGTCACAGAGTTGGACACAGCTCAGCAACTGAACAACATATATGTATTTGTGTATGAATTTAGCCATTTTAAAGATTTCAGCAAAATACATTGATGTTGGATTCTCCAACATCACGTGTTCTGAAAAATAACTCTATTATGTCAACAAAACTACAGTATCAAAAGATATCATTTTAGCAAATATGGGACTGATGATATAAGTCTTTTGTAGGTTAAAAATCATGTCATTCATAGTAGTTTAACTGAAGAATTGTCAAATTCAACAGCTATTTCAGTCCTTTGGGGTTAAGGATTCCCTTTAATCAATATTTCATTTTCTCTGTAGAATCTTTTTTTAAGAAGTAGAACAAAGAACTGGTTTCTCTGATTAATGGTATCAGGTATAAAATTTTCAGTTACTAAGGACTTGGAAAGGGCACAGAGGAATCTTGGCCTTTTGGTGCTTTCCCTGGAAGCTGTGGAAAGAGAAGTCAGGCCTCACTGACAGTATTTTCATAAAATGTTTTCTACTTTAAAAGCCCATAATATGTATTAATAACATTTTGCTTATGTTGAATTCTCAAAAAGATACCATAAAAAGTCTATGCACATTCACCCCATTTAGATCTCTGCTGAACAGTCCTCCTCTCCTTTGTTCCTAAGGGCCAAAGTCGCAGCATCTCAAGGATCTGGGCAAATAAATTCTTTTTTTCCTCAATATCTTCTTGACTACATGAAAGAGAAAAATCGATGCTAATGAAAGACAAAGAAAAATCTTATTTTCTAAGTGTTCTGTCACATCAAATGAAGTACTTCTAAAAAAACAAAGGCTCTTTGAAAACAAATAGATTTTCTGCAGTTCTCAAGAATAAAAAATATTGCACAGTATGTACATATGCGTACACTGCCTGCTTTTAATGGCGGCATGGCGCTGTCTTCCCATGTTTTCCTTGCCAGCTAGCCAACACTCTCTTTTGTTTTATCATTCAAGGCCTAGCCCTGATTTCTGATGTCACATGACAGTGTTGCTATGGAAACAGTGGCTTTGTGTGTCCCTGAGGGAACAAAGGGTCATTTCCATTTGAGGACTTCAGAGTAGGATTGGTTCCCTGTTGGTAAATGATTGTGGTAACCAGCCTATTAAGTGTTATCGGCAAAATTCCGTTCATATTTTACATGTCCTCTTTCCAGCAAACCGCTCTTTCAGTCCATGTTATTACAGCAACCTTGGAACACAGGCTATAACAGAAGTGAAGCCTTCCTGGGTTGAGAAGGACAACCAGTCAAAAGCAAGTAGCAGAGTTTAGAATCCCGGCTTTTATCTTCTCAATCCCAAGTCACAGCTGGTTTCCAGGAGATTTCAGGCTCTGCTGTCATTTTATTTTAAATCTCGGCACCCATATGACGGATCTTAAAGTGACTGAAAAGGCAGCCAGACAGCCTCCAGCTTCCCCAGCTCCTGCCTGGGACCAGCTCAGGTACCTGGTCTATGTGCGTAGACAGCCTTAGTAAAAACTCCAGAAAACCTCAAGCTCTGTTGAAAAAATTAAGCAGCATTATAGTGATTAAAGTTACAGCCACTACATCAAATCAGTACTTCCACATTACCATGTAATTGTTTACAGATGTATTTATTTAGTACATTTTAGTCTTAAAATATTTTAGCTTTTTTCTTACATACACATTCATGTTGTAAAGTATACAGATTATAAGTGTATGGTTTGTTACATTTTTTTAAGAAATGAGCATATACAGATAACTACCACCCCGGTCAAGTTATAGAACTTTACCAACACCCAGAACTTTCAAATCACAGCCTTTCTGGAGGTGACCACTGTTCTCACGACTGCCATTACAAATTTATTTTACAGCTTTGTATTTCATTTAATTCGAATCATACATACTTGTGATGGGTGTGCATACATAGTTTGTTCTTTTTCATAGCTTTAGGAATTTCATTGTATCAGTGTAACTCAAATTTTTTATCATTATGTTGTTAAAGGATTGGTGCTGTTTCCTTTTGGGGGCTGTTGTGAGTAAAGCTACTATAAACATTCTCATAAGTACCTATTTGTGGATTTCTGCACTCTTCTCTTGGATAACGTTTTTAAACTCACTTACCTATCCTCATAGTTTATCTGCATAATCTAGTGAATCTGTCCACACAGTCATGCTGTCTATGGAGAATGACAGTTTTCTTTCTTTTCCAAATCTCAGGATCTTTATTTATTTCACTTGCTTGTCTTATTGCACTGGACCAGAGCTCCAGTTTACTACTGAATAGAAAGTGTTAAACTGAACTCTCATTCAAAAGTATAAAGTTCTCAAAATGCTTCTTTTTTTCTCAAGTATAATATTTTCTGGGGGTTTTGGTAGACATCCTTTATTATATAGGGGCATGCCCTTCTAGTGTGCTAAGAGTTTTAATATGAATGTGTACTGAAAATATAGAGGGCTTATTCTGCATCTTTTGAGAATCTCTTGTGACTTTTCTACTTTGATATGGTAAGTCACATTGTTTTAATTTTCAGTTTTAAATCAAATATACATCTATAGAATAAAACCAGCATGGTTGTGGTGTATTACCCTTTTCATACTTCATTGGTCTGGTTTGTTATTACTTGTCCAGCATTTTTGTGCCTCTGTTTATGAGAGTGATTTGCTTCTGATTTTCCTATCTTATAGTGCCTCTGCTACATGTTGCTTTAAAGTTATGTTGGCCTCGAAGAAAGAGTCTGGAAATGCTCACATTTTACTGTTTTCTGGTTGACTTTGTGTGAGTTCTTCCTTAAGTATTTTTAGTGATATAATGCTGCAGTTCTTTGAGACTTGAATTTTTCTACTGGAGATGTTTTAAATTGTAGATCCAATTCCACTGAGAAATAGAATTATAAAGATAGCTGTTTCTTCTTGTTTTTGTTCTAGAAAATTGTTTTTTAAAAATGTCTTCATGCCATCTTTAATTTCAAAATTATTTGCAAAGCCTAGTTCATAATAACCTGTGTTTCTCTTTCCCCAGAACTGTGACTATGTTACCTTACGTGGGAAAAGGAAGTTTCTCGATGATGTTAAGGACCTTGAGACGGAGAGGTTATTCTGGATCATGTGGGTGGACCCAGCATTGTCACAGCAGCCTTTTAAGTGGGAGAGGGAGGCAGGAGGGTTTGAGTTAGAGGAGAAGCAGAGAGGATACACCTGTGGGGCACAGTGCTGATAGGGACTAGAACAGGCCAGGACACAGACACTCCAAGAGTCTCCAGGAGGAGCATGTGCAGCCCCCACCCCTTCCACTCCTTAAGACCCCCTGCACCTTCAGATGTCAGATCCATGCTTTCAGCACCTGGTATGTGGCAACTCATTGCATCAGCAACAGGGAATGATACAACCTGCCCTTATTTTGCATGTCTTTAGGTTCAGCAGTGATGTCTCCATCTTTTCACTCCTGATATTATGCATTTAGACTTTTCCCGCTTTTCTTTTCAATCAGTTTTGCAGTTTTGTCTCTGCTGCTGCTGCTGCTAAGTCGCTTTAGTCGTGTCCGACTCTGTGCGACCCCATAGATGGCAGCCCACCAGGCTCCCTCATCCCTGGGATTCTCCAGGCAAGAACACTGGAGTGGGCTGCCATTTCCTTCTCCAGTGCATGAAAGTGAAAAGTGAAAGGGATGTTGCTTAGTCGTGTCCAACTCTTAGCGACCCCGTGGACTGCAGCCCACCAGGCTCCTCCGTCCATGGGATTTTCCAGGCAAGAGTACTAGAGTGGGTTGCCGTTACCTTCTCTGAGTTTTGTCTCTCTTGTCAGTTAATTCAAAGAACCACGTTTGACATTTACCGATTTCCTCTACTACCTCCTTTTTATTTCCTTGATAACTTCTCTCATCTTTAGTAACTCCTTCCCTCTATCTTGTCTTAGATGGGTTTTGTGTTTCTGTTTTCTAAAGTAGCTTACTTTGATCTTTAGCTTCCAGCTCATTTGTACATTCAAAGAAGCATCCCAGAAAAGTCCTCAAAGGGTAAGAACTCCTTGTACCTCTGGTACATAGCACCCTTAAACAGGAGAGAACCTGAATGCCAACCAGTGGCCTTGTGGATTAAGGAGCTTGAGTTTTGTCCTGAGAGACAGTGGGAAGAGTTGGTGAGGGGTTGGCAGGTTTCCAGCATGTGGATGACAGCATTAGCGGGTGCGTTTGAATGTCCCTTTTGTTGACACAGGGTGGGGCTGCCTTGGGGAGGCCGGAGCAGCCTGGGTGAGTTAGAGCCGAGGAGACCGCTCTCAGCAGCCTGGGGCCTGGCACACAGCAGAGGGCTTGATGAGGAGGGACAGGTGCCCACCACACTGTTGCTGTTGAGGGAGGACCTGTGCTCTAGCGTGGCCAGCCTGGGGCCACTTGAGGCCGAGTCACCTGTCCACCCACCTTGCGTTTCCCCTGCCTCTGGGTCACCACACACCCTTGACAGAGCTCCTCTTGGAACCTTCTTCTGGGTGACAGGATGGCTCTCTCAGCCTCTGCTTCCGTGGCGTGTCCCTCTCTAACTTTTCAGCGGCTTCTTCTCCACTTGACCGCCAGTCGTTGACTTTTCAGAAGTTGATTCTGTACCTTTTCTGTGTCTTTGTCTCCACTCCCTCCCTGAGTGTATCCATCTCCATCACCTTAAGTTTCCTGCTCATGCAAGTGACTTGTAAATATGCGTGTCTGGTCCCTCTGACTTCCTTCAGCTCCAGACTCTCACATCCCCTACCCTCAACACACCATCTCCAAACAGTTAAACGAAAATGTCCTGAGATCACTGCCTGCCTTGGGTAGAAGGGGAGAACAGCCTCTCAGCTCTGTGTCTACCCCGTCTGTTTCTTTCACATTTTTAGCTCCCTGAGTCAGATCATCATCTCTCGAGTTCAGTTCAGTTCAGTCGCTCAGTCGTGTCCGACTCTTTGCGACCCCATGAATTGCAGCACGCCAGGCCTCCCTGTTCATTACCATCTCTCGGAGTTCACTTAGACTCGCGTCCATTGAGTCCGTGATGCCACCCAGCCATCTTATCCTCGGTCGTCCCCTTCTCCTCCTGCCCTCAATCCCTCCCAGCATCAGAGTCTTTTCCAATGAGTCAGCTCTTCGCATGAGGTGGCCAAAGTACTGGAGTTTCAGCTTTAATATCATTCCTTCCAAAGAAATCCCAGGGTTGATCTCCATCAGAATGGACTGGTTGGATCTCCTTAAGCCAAACCTGGGTTCATTTTCTCCTTTCTTGAGAAGGAAAAGAAAAAAAGCAAAGAAAAGAACTTCTCGCCGAGGTCTGGTGAACCTTGTAAGACCTGGTCATTCCTACCCCCATCTCATAGACTACGTCCTGTCGCCCAGGGTCTGTGCGATCAGCTCCAGACTCTCGGGCCCTCTCTGCTCCCAGGCAAGGCCCCCTGCCTCTCTCTGGCCTTGGGCTGTGACGTGCATCCCCTCTGCCTGGGAGACCCCCCTCTCATCTTCCGCGTGGACAGCATCTTCCAGAAAGGCCCTCCCTGGCCCTTGTTTCCAGAATCCTCCCTGCCCTGCTTTGTGCACCTCGGGACAAAGCCACTTTCTCCCAGACCGTCCCTGCAAGGTCCTGTGCCCTCTGTGGGGGTGAGACCTCCGTGGGATCAGGGACCACACCCTTTGTCCTCACCCAGAATAGGATGGGGTGAGGGCACCTGGGAGGGGTGTTCAGAGACAAGAGTGGTTCTTGCTGGGTTATGGAATGCAGACATTTTTATTTCCTCATTATACTTTGTACAGAGACCTGTACCTGTGTTCAGCACATATTACCTTTATAATCAGGAAGAGAATACCAACAATAAAAAAGATGTATAGAAGATGCACTTCTGATGTGGACTGTTGTCAGAAGCTCGATTCTGAGCGACGGTGCTTAAAGGGCTCACCAGTGCCTGACTGGGGAGCCGCAGCCGTCCTGTTTCCTTCCGCACCCAAGCACCCCATTTAGTCCGTGTGGCTCTGGGTTCTTAGTGAGCGCATCAGAGCATCGGCCAGCAGACTGCATAGGGTCAACGTGAAGGGAGGACCCACACTTATGGCTTTTAATCTTGGGTCTCAGTCAGCATTTTCATTTCTGATACTTGATCCCTTTTTTTCTCTCTCATCTTTCCTTGATTTTCAGAAAGGGTTGTGGGTTTTTTATTTTAGCATCTGTCACTGGAGACTTAATGGGGTAAAGGGCATCTGATGTAAAGGGGTTGAATGGAGTTGGGTTTCTGTCCATGGGGTGTAAGTTTTTTCTTGAGCAAACTCCCCACTGATGTCCTCAAATAGCAGCGAGTAAGTGTGGCTGAGCGTGTCTTCAGTCCAAACACATTTGTTCCATGGATTCATGCAAGTCTCTGCTGCACTGTGGGTTTGTTTCCGAGCAATCAGCAGTTCCCCACACATCGGGGTGAAGCATGTCTCCAAGCTGAAGAATCCCGAGCATCTACCACCAGGAGTTACTGCACACGGACTCAGGGTGAATGGTTGGATGGTCTCATTTCACAGAAAGGAAGTGGGACGCCAGAGGTGAGCTCCTGGACCCCTGAGCCCACAGGTGCTCCTCCTTCCTACCTCCCTCCATCTCTGACCATCTCCCTCAGGCTTCAGCTCCTAAAGAAAGGAAGAAAGAAAGAAAAACAAACCAAACCAGTGTGATGACCCCCTGTGAGCACAGCACACCTGGCTTCAGCACTGCCCTGCAGATAAGGCCTGCTCACTTTCCCCTGTGCAGAGAAAACACAGCTGCCCCCAAAGACAGGAAATCTCCTTCCCTGCTCTGCTGGTTGCCTGTTGGGGACTCTGCCAAGTTGCATTAAGAACACCCCTCCTGCAGTCTGTCCGTTCACTGCTTCCTCAACCTGGAAAACCCGCATGGCTCAAAATCACGGGTATCGCTTCATCCACAACCTTCTTATGGCTTGAAAATGTGCATTTACTGGGCAATACCCTGATAAATCCCAGAGTTAATGCTTAGAATGTGTATTTTACTTAGCAAAACAGAACAAGATGGTGATAATCCAATCAAGGCCAGAGAGAACAATCCAGTTTGGCCATACATGAAATATACCGGTTGAAATCCACCAGCTCTCTGATGTTCACACACTTCTGACAGGAAAGAAGACAGTTCACACTGTACACAGTCACTGGAGAAGTCGAGACGGAGTAGTGCTGAGGAAGGACACGAGGGCTGTGGAAAACACGGCCCTCTGGACCAGCCAGCCACGTGACTTGCTGTCTGTGTGGCAGAGGACCGAGCACAGCACCTGCTGTCACTCCTCGCACTTCGGATGTGGTCCACTTTCCAGTGTTAACAGCAGCGGGGGCACTAGTGCTTACCCACTGTTTTATCATCCACACTTTGCAACATGAGTCTTGAAAAGTCTGAGCTTTGAAGTCGATTATTTCACGAGGTAGAAGACTCACCAAGTGGCCTTGTATTACTGCCTCTTCCGTGTTAGACATGCTCCGCGGGGCAGTCTAATTCCTAGCAAGAACACAGACATTCAGGTTGACCGGAAAGGTTAGCCTCTCCCTGTGTACGCACAAGCTGTAAGGACAGGCTCGGTGAGAAAAGTGTTAAGGGGTGGAGGCACCAGAGATGCTGTAACCTGAGGCAAGTCACTTCTCCAAGCTTTAATTTACTCACATGAAAATGAGGATAATGGTACCTGTCCTGACATCGTCATTGTTATAAGATCAAATGAGACGTTTTATGTGAAAGCACTTTGAAAATCCTAAATCACAACTGACTGTAAGATAACTGTTTAATTCCACTGCAGTGACTTCCATTCATGGAATTTGGTGCAGAAAATAACTTTCCCAAAAGAAATCAATCAAGAAAGAATCAGTACTTGCAGTCTACTCATGTGGTGTTTGTATTCTGTTCCCAGTAGAAGTTACTTGAAAATTATTTATATAAAGTTTGCTTGTGTTATATTCCTAGAAACAACATTTGGGTTTCAGAACAACAGAGGTTCGCTCTGGCTGTAACATGATAACCATGTTTCCTGGAAAGCTTATACTGTTAAAGATTCTTTTATAAACTGTTGTTTCAGTCGGGTATAGAGGGTAGCTTGTATCAGGCTTCCGATTGCAAAGCTGCTTTTGTCAGAGGACATTCTGGTCATCTGAGGTTTCACTGTGGATGTGTAATTTCAATCCAAGCATCGTCAAGCAAATCCCACATTCGATGACACCGGTGCCTTTCCTTTAATCTCAGCGCCTGTGAGATCATTTGCCTGGTTCTTCTTACACGTCTTAAGTAATCATGTCATTCATCGTTATGAGCTGTAACCTGAGGCAAGTCACTTCTCCAAGCTTTAATTTACTCACATGAAAATGAGGATAATGGTACCTGTCCTGACATCGTCATTGTTATAAGATCAAATGAGACGTTTTATGTGAAAGCACTTTGAAAATCCTAAATCACAACTGACTGTAAGATAACTGTTTAATTCCACTGCAGTGACTTCCATTCATGGAATTTGGTGCAGAAAATAACTTTCCCAAAAGAAATCAATCAAGAAAGAATCAGTACTTGCAGTCTACTCATGTGGTGTTTGTATTCTGTTCCCAGTAGAAGTTACTTGAAAATTATTTATATAAAGTTTGCTTGTGTTATATTCCTAGAAACAACATTTGGGTTTCAGAACAACAGAGGTTCGCTCTGGCTGTAACATGATAACCATGTTTCCTGGAAAGCTTATACTGTTAAAGATTCTTTTATAAACTGTTGTTTCAGTCGGGTATAGAGGGTAGCTTGTATCAGGCTTCCGATTGCAAAGCTGCTTTTGTCAGAGGACATTCTGGTCATCTGAGGTTTCACTGTGGATGTGTAATTTCAATCCAAGCATCGTCAAGCAAATCCCACATTCGATGACACCGGTGCCTTTCCTTTAATCTCAGCGCCTGTGAGATCATTTGCCTGGTTCTTCTTACACGTCTTAAGTAATCATGTCATTCATCGTTATGATGCTCAAAGCGCAGGGCCATCGTCCAGACCATGAAAATTAGTAACAACAAATTTCTGTCTCCTAATGCAAGTTCTGATCTGAGAATAATGCACCTCTTTTTATTTCCAATTAAAACAATATAAGAAGCTCTTGCCATAGAAATGAGGTTGGTCATGTACTTTTATTCCACGTTTTTAAATAAAATTAGACTTGGAGATATTCATTGACTTCTGGCTATGGAAGGCACGAGAAGCCTAAGTGCCCGGCAGCTGCTGGGGTCTCGCCCTCCCTCTCCGATGCCCGCTCCGTTGTGAGAGGAGTCCCTGGCTCTGTGCACAGTCTCTCAGCCCCCGGAGAGCACAACTCAAACACCGGCCCCATGCCGTCTGTGCCCTCCCCATCCTGGCCTTCCGTGTCCTACTCCTGAGTGAGTTTCCTCTTTTCAGGCTGAAGGCTCCATCTCCTTGATGAGGGGAGTGGGGGCAAGTGAAGGGTATCCCTTTCTCACTCCTCCTGGCCTAACCCATGGGCCTCGGCCCTCAGCTCTGTCTACACTTCTAGCCCTGCTCCCCACTTCGCTTGGCCTCTGCCAGCTCTCCTCCTTCCCTGTGGTCACCATCACCACGCCTTTCTGAGTCCTTGTGTCCTTGAGAAGCCATCTCAGTCCCTGGAGATACCCCCTCCTCTGTCCTCGTCGAAACCTCCCATGGCCGTGTCTCAACTCAGTAGCTCAGACCGAGGGTGGCAGCAGTGGACAGTGTTTGTGTCTCCCCGACCCCCACAAATTCATACGTGGAAACCTAGCCCCCACGACGGGATCAGTCACCATATATGAGGGATGCTGGGGGCTCCTGCACACCTGTCCTGTGAGGACGCTGTTTGTGAACCAGGAAGTGGGGTCTCACGGGATGCCAGACCTCCTGATGCTCTCGTCTTGGATTCAGCCTCCAGGACTGCGAGCAGCTAATGTTTGTGAGCCTCGCCGTCCATGCTGCTTTGTGATAGGCACTCCCCCCTCCATGGACTCGGGCAGGGGCTACTGGGGGAAACCTCCTGGCTCTGGCTCCCAGCTCAGCCACAGGACCTTGAAAATCCCTTCATTCCTCGGTGCCTGAGTTTTCATCTTTAAATTGGGCTTAGTTAGAATGCCTCCCTCATAGACTCATGCTGAGGATTAAGGAGATAACCAAAATCTGTGAATAGAACTTTTCATAGACTATGCACTCAGTAAACGTCATCTGTCATCATCATTGAAGCAGGGCAGGTGCCCTTAGCCGCAGGCCACAGCAATCCTAACTGCTTCACCTTTGCCGGGTGCATGCTTCCTGCCTGGCCCTGGAGCTCCTGACAGCTCCCTTAGGTCAGAACTGTCAGCCTGTCACCCTGAGTTCTGCCAGAATGAAGTCTCCACCTTCACAGAACAAGCCTGTATCCCTTTGAGCCCAGGATTCTTCCATCATGTCTGTACTTCAGAAACGGGTCACCTTGCAGCAAGGCTAGTGTGTCCCTCTTGCCAGGCAATGCTTCCTTTCTGCCACGTGCAGCAGCTTCAAGGATGGAAGGGTGTGTCTTGGAGGGCGGCAGTCCTGGAGCAGACCAGGTCTGTCAGCGCAGGCCTGTGAGCAGCTCCCGCCCCCTCACCCCCATCCCCAGGGACTGTGCGTCCATGGGCGTGTTCCCACTAGTGTCCTCCTGACAGTCCTCGCTGGCACATCTCTGCAAAGGCATTGTTTGGGAAGGAAGAGCCCCGTTCCTGGCTCCCTTCAAAAGCCTCACGCATCCTGCCTGGCAATGCACCAGTTTAAAAATAGATTTTCCCCTTTCTCTGTGCCTGAGGATGACCTGGGTCAGCCCAGGAGTGTGGTTGTCGTGTGGAAGAAACACTGAGTGCTGCCCTGGGGAGCAGTGGCTTCAGCTCACCTGAAAGTCAGAGCGGGATAAAAGGAACAATCCTTGACCTCCAGTCAACAGCCCTCCTCCTAGATCTGACGCGATGCTGAAACAGCCTGGGAAACCCCACTGTTGCCATGGAGACAGGATCCTGGTGCCTCCGAGCTGCATCAGCCCTCCTCCTCCTCCTCCTTTCCAGACCACGAGGTCCTCAACTGACAGCGTCAGGCCGGCCCCATCCAGCAGGGGTTGACTTTGGGTTTGCTCTTTGCTTACTTTCTTTTATTTTTGTCAACTACAGGGAAATTGGTTTAACTGTATACCTATTGAGAAATACATACAACCCAAGTCCCTGATCTGGCAGACCATATAAGCTTGAGCTGGTTGTAAAGCTGGTTATAAAGCTGTGGGCAATGAGCATGTGAACGCAGTGGCTCACGGGGGGCCCCCTGTGGCCTTCTCAGCTGCTGAGCCCTCGTCTCACAGGTGGTGGGATTTTGAGGCCGTTGATGCCGTGACGAAGTGTAACTGGGTGACCCAGTTACAGAAAGGTCTGCGATCAATTATTTCTGTTGATCTAATGGCAAAAATAAATAAAAGGCACCAAGGAACTCCCTGGGCTGTGGTTAGATGGTGTGTGGGAAACTGCCCTCAGCTGCAGGCAAAGTCAGGGACGTACTGCTCGAAGATGAGCAAACGCATCTCTCTAGTAAGTGCCCTGCTCTCAGGCCCCATTTGTCAGAGCTGTTTTCATAAAGACTATTTTTCAGAATAGTTTACGGTTCACAGCAGAATTGGTGGAAAGGTACAGAGATTTCCTGTGACTCCCACATGCACAGCCCCTCACTATCAATATCCCCCATCAAGTGGCCCATCTGTTATCATGGATGGAGCTACATGGACACGTCATCCTCACCCAGATCCACAGCTGACACTACGATCCATTCTGAGTGTTGTGCATTCTGTGGGTTTGGACAAACATAGAGTGACATGTATGGTACAGAGTTGTTTCGTGTGTGAGTACTCAGTCATGTCTGACTCTCTGCGACTCCATGGACTGTAACCTGCCAGGCTTAACTGTCGATGGGATACTGGAGTGAGTTGTCATTTCCTACTCCAGGGAATCTTCCTGACACAAGGATCAAATCCATGTCTCCTGTGTCTCCTGCATTGGCAGGCAGATCCTTTACCCTGAGCTACCTGGAAGGCCCTTCACTGCCCTGAAAACCTCTGTATTCCTGTGAGCCCCCAGCCCCCAGCAACCACTGAGCTTTTTACTCTGTCCACAGGTTTGCCTTTTCTAGAATCTCTTATCATTGGGATTATAAATTGTGTAGACTTTTCATATTAGCTTCTTTCACTTAGTAGTGCGCATTTGTTTCCCTCATATCTTTTCATAATTTGGTAGCTCATTTTTTTAAATCACTAAATAATATTCCATTCTGATGGACCACAACTTATGCATCCATTCACCTAATGAAGGAAGTCTTGGCCAAGCTTCCAGGTTTTCGCAGTTGTGAATAAAACTGCTATAAATATCCAAGTGCAAGTTTTTTTTTATGTGAACATAGTCATGATATTTGAATAAATACCAAGGAGCTTGATTGCTGGATTATATCATAAGAGTATGTTTAGTTGTTTAAGAAACTGCTTCTCTGTCTTGCAAAGAGGTTGTACCCTTTCACATCCCCACTGTCAAGGGAGAAGACTTTTTGTTGCTCTGTATATAGTTGTTTTTGGTGGGTGGTTGGTTGGTTGGTTGGTTAGTTTTTACCATCTGTCCATTCGCTTTTCTTAAAATATACCTGAACAGAAATCATTTCCATCCGACTCATGCAGAGAACTTCCAAACCTCAAGCTCATTGCTCAGTCAGAAATCCTTCTCTCCTAGGAAGAACACTGAGCATCTCTCCAGGAAGTAAACCTGTGAGGTGTGGTGGATATGGGGGCCACCCTGCACTTTAACCAAGTAAGAGCCGAATCTATTGTTTATGATGCCCGTGTTTACAACATTCTCAAATAAAGATTTGATATCAGTATAGTCAGGGCATTTTTAAATAGTAAAGTGTCTTTGTATTCACCAGACAACTCAGCTAAATGTTATATTAAAAGAAAGGTGAGAAACAATAGTTTGTGGAAAGTAATATATTTTTAAGAATCCAATCTGAAATTTCCCCTGTCTTCATTTGGACAGGGGCCCATTTGGTCAGTGACCAATGCTAGCTTGATGAGGAACTGTAATCGAACCCTTCAGTAAGAACCTCACTTACGTAAGGTAACCTCACTTACCCTGCCACTACAGGGCCCCAGCTCTGCGTTAGCTCAGAAAAAATGAGACTGGACACTCTCGATTCCACCATCCCATGATGGCTGCATGATTGCCAGAGAGAGTCCTCATCACACAAAAAGAGCAGGGATGAGCAAACGCAAATAGACTGGGAAACGCGTGGGCTCTGGCTTATGCAAAAACAGAAGAGCAGCTTTTTTTGCTACGTTCAGATGGCACCGAGTGAGAATTCAGGGTTCCTCTCTAGCTGCACCACAGCCCAGCCGAGACATGCACACCCGTGTTGTCCGGGTCTCCAGTGCAGCCACAAGCCGGTGTTCCAGCGAGAAAGGGGGCCCCTGGTGTCCTGAGCCGCCTCCAAGATGCGACCATGAGAGGACAGCCATCACCAGGGCCCCTCCTCCCATCTGTGGGTCCCAGGGGCACAGGCACGCACTGTGGGGCTCTGCTGCTGAGCCCAGACCAGGCCATGCGGACACGCCCGTGGGAAGTGGCCGTGACTCGTGCAGGCAGGCGATTCCCCACCTGGTCTCTGCCTTGCAGGGGGCAGGATGCAAAATGCTACTTACTCAGAAATGTGAAGAGTGAAATAGACTTGAAGAGTACAGACACAGAGAATTGGGCCTGATGATAAGAACAAGAGGAGCTCAGAGGACTGGGACTGTGAAATTGTCCCCACGTTCAGTGTGGGCACACGCATCCAGAATCTCAGGAGAATGAGCAGGCAGCCCCATGCGGAGCCCTACCAGCAAGTCCACAGAAATTCCACCTGATCCTTTACCTTAAACCCTTCCGTTCTTCCTGGTTTCAGAGAGACAGGATGTTATGTTCTCTATGTAATGCAATAGAAGAGATACTAACAAGGGATTCATGTCTCAAATAACAGTCTGACAAGGTTTTGAAAGAAGTTGAATGGAGTAAAAATAAAGGATTCAGAAGGATGGTAAGGAGGCAATGCCCTGCCACTGGGCACTTTCTCTGCAAATAATTCAGTTTTTTCCTTTGTTAACAGGGATCTACTTAGAAGGTCCTACATTGCCTATGTCTGTTTCTATTGTTGGCTCCTGACAGAAATGCACACTTTTCAGCAATATGAAAATATGAAATTACAATGTTGTTATCTTTATACACATGTTCTCCCATGCCCTGTAGGTGGAAACACTTTTCTATTCAAGTCATGTTTACAGCTCACTGATTATGACATCTTTCTAATTTGCACTCGATTTCTTACCAAAAAGTGTTTAAAAGGACTGAGCAGAGCCCAAAAGGCAGAAGCAAATAGCAACTGCCGAATTGAAAGTGGTTGGATCAGACTGGGAGTGAAGCCAGTCATGGTAAAGGTAGAAGCAGAGAAATCACAGGAATAGGAAATAAGAGCGTCCTCGGCACAAATAGACTTGTGAGAAGCTAATTGCCGGAGAATTCATAGTGCCTGAAATAAACCCAGGGAGACTGCATGATCCTCCATCATGCATAAAAGCTTGACATTTGTGATAAAATACTCCACATACAGTGGGAAGATTGGAGCCCGTCTTCAGGGCTCAGTGCTTTAAATCACAGCAGATAGCTCGCCGGAATTGTGGGATCACACTGAGGGGGTATTGAGAGGCAGAAAGGAAGCAAAAATAGACACTGCCCTGCCGTGAGGAGCGTGCGTCCCAGAAGGTGGCTTCTGAGCTGCTTGGGGCGGTGGTGACAACAGCTGAGTCTCTTCTCAGATACAGAAATGGTGGCCAAGACATTGAGGGGTTCGGTCAATCCAGCTTTTTCCTGGAGGGAAAACTCAGAACTTGTATTTAATGCCACAGAGCCTCTCCAGGATAGAGGAGAGGCTGCTATTTGCAATTATCACAAATGATTGTTTATTACTCAGGAGTCTGAAGGAGACTGTGCAGAGATTACATTCCAAAGGCTTGATCGCTGAAAATGCTGGGGTTGGAATTGTAATTACCAGGGTTCTCATAGCTGTGGCACCTCCTTGGGGATCATTTGCATAAACTCATTGCCTGAGGCAGTTCCTGAGAACAACTGTGCCCTCGTTGTCCTGCTGCAGGAGGGTTGGAGGCTTCCTAGGTTAAGATTTTGTCCAAATCCCTGCTCACCAGCCTCTGAGTGGCAGAAGCTTTATAGAAATAAGCACGTAGTGTTATTTCCCTGTTCTCATCAAATATCTGAGATGAACACAAGTGCATTTTCTTACTCTTTATGGGGTTCTTGAGGCAAGAACACCAAAGTGGTTGCCATTCCCATCTCCAGTGGACCACATTTTGTCAGAACTCTCCATGATGACCCATCCATCTTGAGTGGCCCTGAAGAAAATTAAAAGACATTTATTCCTTGGAAGGAAAATTAATACAAACTTGGACAGCATATTAAAAGGCAGAGTCATCACTTGACTGACAAAGGTCTGTATAGTCAAAGCTATGGTCTTTCCAGTAGTCAAATATGGATGTGAGAGTTGGACCATAAGGAAAGCTGAGCACCGAAGAATTGATGCCTTTGAACTGTGGTGTTGGATAAGACTCTTGAGAGTCCCTTGGACAGCAATGAGATCAAACCAGTCAATTCTAAAGGAAATCAACCCTGAATATTCACTGGAAGGACTGATGCTGAAGCTCCAAGGCTTCAGCCACCTGATGTGAAGAACTGACTCATTGGAAAAGACCCTGAGGCTGGGAAAGATTGAAGGTAGGAGGAGACGAAGGCGGCAGAGGATGAGATGGTTGGATGGCATCACCAACTAAATGGACATGAGTTTGAGCAAATTCCATGAGATAGTGAAGGACAGGGAAACCTGACGGGCTGCAGTCTTCTGGGGTCGCAAGGAGTCGGACACAACTTTGAAACTGAACAACAAATCATGAGCACCAGTGGAGGCTCTGAGCCCGGGGACTCTAAGCCAGTGGCTCCAGTTAGACGTTGACTGTGGTGATCATGGGAACTCATGTTATTGGAAGCCAGAAGATGGAGGAAACCAGAGGCTGGAGTTGGGAGTCAGAAAATCCAGAGTTGGAGACCCCACTGCCTGCTGTGAGAGTCTCATGAAACAGTGGCTGACTCTGCAGGCAGCACTCTGAGTCTAGCGGACTGGCCCCTGGAACCTTTTGCAGTAGAGCATGCAGGGGAGGGGCTGGAGAGGAAAGTCAGAGCAGGGGCAGGCAGCCCCAGTGGAGAAGCTGAAACTAGGTCCCAGTTTGCCCAGGACACACTGCCTTACTGTTCACTCCATCCTCCCACGTCGTTCCTGCTGCAGACTGGAAGAGGGTCTGTGTCAGCAGAGCAGCCCAGTGAGGAGAAGACACGCTTTCAGAAGGGAGCTGGAGCCAGGGGGGCAGCGGGGAACTGCCCCTTCACCTGCAGAGCTGTTAGCAAGGCAGTCAACCCTGCAAAGTTCTCCCCAGGGCTCAACGGCACCAGGGCTGTAGGTGCTCCAGAGCGCTCGCGGGCTTTCCTTCTCTACCTGAGAAGGAGGCACATGTGGCCTGGGGACAGCTTGCCCAGTGTCACAGCTTCCTGTTGCAAGTCCTGTGTCTCACCGCCCACACACACAGCATTCAAACTGACTTTTCCTGTATCTCAACCAATCCTTCCCCTATGCTGAAAAAAGACCGATAATTCTTTACATTAATTTGATTTATGTTAGTAATTGTTTGCTTACAGTCAATTTGACTGCTGACCTCAAGGCTCACAAGCAAGGAACCCCCAGCTCGCCCATCACAGTTGAGCCGCAGAACCTCTGGAGCCTCGAGATTCACCTCGCCTTTCTCCTCTGATCGCTCGGCTCAAGGCAGTTTTCGGAGACTTCAGCGGCTCTGCAACAGATTAGGTGCCTGTAAATTCACTGCACAAATACCGCACGACTAAGGACAGTATAGGTTGTTTCCTGGGCAAGTGCTGACTCAGGTGTTTATCAGTCAAGAACAGGAAAGCAGCAGTGCAGCCATCCATGCCCTCCTTGATGATGCTGTGTGACTCTTAAAAGGGGACCCTAAAATACTCAGGGACTTAGCTTCAAGGGAGCATAACCCATTGAGTGGAGAAGGCAATGGCACCCCACTCCAATACTCTTGCCTGGAAAATCCCATGGACAGGGGAGCCTGGTAGGCTGTAGTCCATGGGGTCACTGAGTTGGACAAGACTGAGCAACTTCACTTTCGCTTTTCACTTTCATGCATTGGAGAAGGAAATGGCAACCCACTCCCATGTTGTTGCCTGGAGAATCCCAGGGACGAGGGAGCCTGGCGGGCTGCCGTCTGTGGCGCCACACAGAGTCGCCCGACTGACTCAACGTAGCAGCAGCAACCCACTGAGGGTGTCCTTCCCTCTCATGACTGGGGCATGCGGTGTGCCAGTTGCTCAGTTGCGTCCAACTCTTTGTGACCCCGTGGACTGCAGCCTGCCAGGCTCCTCCATCCATGGGATTTTCTGGGCAAGAATAACAGTCTCGAATTCTGCACTGTAATATCTTGGAAGATTCCTCTTACATCAGTATTCAGTTCTTGCCTGATCATTCACAGCAGGCTTTTCAGTTCCTGAGCACAGTGGTCTCTTACAACTTGGTGCAGGAACAGGCAGGTTGTGGCAGGTTATTGCTCTCGAGGACAAGACCTTGGCACACTCCTCTGACATCGTGTGAACATACCTAGGAGGCAGCTGGCCATGAGCACAGAGTTCTTCCACATCTTGGTGCCACCGGGGGCATGCACTGGCGTTCCATCCCCATTGTTCTGCTGTTGTGAACTCCGAGGCTCTTCTGGGCAGAGCTGCTGGGGGAGGAGAGCAGGCTTCTGCACATGGAGCAAGTGGCCATCACTTTCCTCCTCTGCTCTTTGGGAGCTAACAGACTTGTCTTTGACCTTCGCTCCCATCAGATTCCTCAAAGGAGGGGCTGACATGTATTATCTTCTCCCAGGAGCAGAGGGGTGAAAAATAAAGGCACTTGTTCCATGCATCATGTAATTTCTCTCACTTTTGCCTCAAACCTGCTCCCTTGGGAATCTCACAGCTGTTCAGATGAATGTTCACATTCTTATCTAGTTCCATCATTACAGACATTCTTATTCATTCTTTCTTGCCTCTATGTTTGGATTGGCTGTTATTGGCTGAATTGCACCCTTCCTTCCCCCAGTTCATATGTGAAGGCCTCACCCTCGTACTTCAGAGTGTATCTCTGTTCCAGAACAGGACCTTTAAAGCGGTGATTAAGTTAAAGTGAGGTCAGGCGGTGGGGCCAAGATCCAGCACAACAGGTGCCCTTGTGAGAAGAGACCAAGACGCAGACACCCACAGAGCAATGGCCTTGTGAGGACACAGAAGGTGATGTGGACAGGCCAAGGAGAGTGGCTCGAGAGACATCGCCCCTGACCCCTGGATCTCAGACGTCCAGCCAGCAGGACCATGGACAGTGAGTGTCTGTGGTTTGCAAGCCCCCAGCCTGCAGTGTCTGCTTTTCAGCCCCAGCAGAGGAATGCCAAACGTAATGAGGGATTGTGGAGACAAGAGATGAATCAAACAGCGGAAGCTCCCTCCCCACCCCCAACCCCCCGGGTGGGGACATAGCAGAAGGCAGCCTCCTTGAACCAGGTGGCAGATCCACACCAGACGTGAAACCTGGCAGAAACTTGGCCCCAGGCTCCAGCCTCCAGACTGGGAAAAATCAGCGTGTTGATTGTCAGCACCCGGCTGGTGGTGTCTGCAGTGGCCACCAGGATGGACTAAGACAGCTGATCCCCTGAATTTGTCCTATGTTTCACAGTGTTCATGAGAGAGATCTTGAAAGTGAGGTCCCTGTTTGCTGTCTGCCCAGTGCTTCCTGCCCCGGTTATGAGTAGAAAGGCTGTGCTCAGGGCCCTCGAGCAGGCAGCAGGGTCCATCGCATCAGTGTTCTGACAAAGCCCAGCCCCTGCATTCCTCTCGACTGCCCTGGGGACGAGACTGCACTGGGGACAAGAGGCTAAAGTCCCTGGCACTGCCACAGTGCTGATGCCTGGCTCTGCCCAAAGCCCTGAGGGGACTGGTCTGGGGAAGGCCTGGGCGTCGGATGCTGGAACCCAGCCCAGGAAATGGGACACACAGCTGTGGTGCCGAGCTTCAGCTCAGGACCACTCTTTGAATGAAGCCATCTGCCTAACGAGTCATCCCATCTCATCCAACAGCTGGGCTTTGCTGCATGCCGGGCTGCTGAGCTGACATCAGATCTCATTCAGTGAGTGCGTCCTTAGAGCCTGCAGCATGGACGGCTCTGGAGTCATGGGGGTTGAAGCAAGGACAGAGTGCGTGCACGAAGCCTCCACAGTTGGAGTTTGTCTCTAGAGGGAGCCCGATGCTCCGGGGAACTGCTCTGCACCAGAGGCTCACAGATGGCATTTGTTCTGAGACATCGCCTTGATACCCTGCTTCACGCCTCAAGCCCCAAAGCCCAGCAACTTTGCAGAGCTGCCTTGTCCTGGGGCTCAGACCACCTCAAGGCCTTGCTCTTCCATTGGAAGACCTTGTGAGCACAGTGGCTTCTGGAGGAGTCGAAGGAACAAAGTCATGTTCAAACCGTTTGTCTTCAGCGGCTCCTAACCGCTTACCCACAAGGCTTCTCGATCCTCAAGCCCAATCATGTGACTGGGAACCCCTCCCCAACAGGACACACAGATCTCACCCACATGACTCTGTCCCCTGCTCCGAAGTCCCCTTGCCACCCCTCTCCTCCACTGACCTCAGGTAAGCCCTTCCCGTGTAAGCTGTGCTGGCTGTGTTCAGGGCCTTGCCCGCGTGTCCCAGGGGCCGCAGTCATCCCTGTTTCCTTCCAGCCACTTGCTCAGCCAGCCAGCAGCATCTGTGAGACCCGCAGGATTGTGGGGCTCCACTCTTTTCCTGGCCCCCAGACTCTTTCCATAAAGTCCCAGACACTCAACAACTTGCATCTGCCTCTGCCTTTCCTGGTCGTGATCTGTAGGTCATCCATTCATCTTGACTCCGGGGAGTCAAGTGGCTTTAAGCTTGGACTGATGTCACTTGTCTATCCCTGAACTTTGACCATTTCAGTGGAATACTGGCTTATCGAGCCCTCGACTTTATGTAGCCAAGTAACTCCTCAAAGCCCACTTGCCTGTTGAAGCTCTCTCAGGCTACTTGGAAAGACACTGAGCCTGACACAGACATGCAGCTCCCACCGACCACCCCATGCTCCCTCACCTTCCGGGCCCACAACGGGTCCCCTGTGAGCCTTCTTGTTCCCATGTTCAGTCATTGAATGGTCTGTAGCAACACCCTCAGCAGAACTTCATCCTGAGGCTTGGCGCTCACGTTCATCCCTCCACACTTCATGTGGTACAAAGCTGGAGCGTATGTCAGAGCTTCTGCTGGGATTCACCTCGAGTTAGAGAGAGGCTCAGAGGAAGGCTGTCTGCAGCAGCAGAGTGAAGAGCCCCGGAGGGACTGCAAGGGGAGACAGCGAGCCCAGCTGGGCTGTGGGGAAGGGCTGCCTGGCCAGAGCTCAGCCCACACCCCCTGCTTCCAGGACAGGACAGGGACGAGGACCACAGTGTGGAGGCTAGACGAGGGGTGGGGTAGGACAATGGGAAAGACCACACAACCGAGGCCAGTCTAGTCAACTGACAGGGCACGCCGCAGTGGACTGAGGAGACCACCGAGCCTTGAGTGGACGGCAGGAGCCATCTTGAAATGAAAGATCGAGGGGCATTGGTCTCTGAATCTCCACCTCTTTCACTGTGCCTGGCGCCGTTCAGGTACTTGGCCCACTGGTTAGTTAATTAGACATGTGACATGTTTTAGTGAAAACACATCTGTTGGCTGCCTGTTGAGGTTTCCTAAGGAAGCAAGCAGTGGCTGACGGCCAGGCAGCACAGGGACTTGAGATGAAGCCGGGGGCAGAGGGCTATCCACGCGCCCCTCTTTCATGGAGGCACAAGGCATCCAGGGTGATCACCTCGCAGATGGCAGCGGAGTTTGTAAGACCACAGGCTGACGGAGGCAGGCGTTCATTTCTCTCCTCCGTGGTGCGTTTGCTGTCCTTAGTCTCTTATTCCTGAGTATTAAGTCAGGAAGCTCACTCGCTGAGTCCGGGACTCTCTGCCTGTATGGGAACTGTCAGTGAAATGTCTGCATAAAGTTTAAGAATCATTTGATATCAAGGCAAGCAGATACACGGTCACATATATGTGTGTGTGTGTGTGTGTGTGTGTGTGTGTATGAGCATCTGCCTCTGCCTTTCCTGGTCGTGATCTGTAGGTCATCCATTCATCTTGACTCCGGGGAGTCAAGTGGCTTTAAGCTTGGACTGATGTCACTTGTCTATCCCTGAACTTTGACCATTTCAGTGGAATACTGGCTTATCGAGCCCTCGACTTTATGTAGCCAAGTAACTCCTCAAAGCCCACTTGCCTGTTGAAGCTCTCTCAGGCTACTTGGAAAGACACTGAGCCTGACACAGACATGCAGCTCCCACCGACCACCCCATGCTCCCTCACCTTCCGGGCCCACAACGGGTCCCCTGTGAGCCTTCTTGTTCCCATGTTCAGTCATTGAATGGTCTGTAGCAACACCCTCAGCAGAACTTCATCCTGAGGCTTGGCGCTCACGTTCATCCCTCCACACTTCATGTGGTACAAAGCTGGAGCGTATGTCAGAGCTTCTGCTGGGATTCACCTCGAGTTAGAGAGAGGCTCAGAGGAAGGCTGTCTGCAGCAGCAGAGTGAAGAGCCCCGGAGGGACTGCAAGGGGAGACAGCGAGCCCAGCTGGGCTGTGGGGAAGGGCTGCCTGGCCAGAGCTCAGCCCACACCCCCTGCTTCCAGGACAGGACAGGGACGAGGACCACAGTGTGGAGGCTAGACGAGGGGTGGGGTAGGACAATGGGAAAGACCACACAACCGAGGCCAGTCTAGTCAACTGACAGGGCACGCCGCAGTGGACTGAGGAGACCACCGAGCCTTGAGTGGACGGCAGGAGCCATCTTGAAATGAAAGATCGAGGGGCATTGGTCTCTGAATCTCCACCTCTTTCACTGTGCCTGGCGCCGTTCAGGTACTTGGCCCACTGGTTAGTTAATTAGACATGTGACATGTTTTAGTGAAAACACATCTGTTGGCTGCCTGTTGAGGTTTCCTAAGGAAGCAAGCAGTGGCTGACGGCCAGGCAGCACAGGGACTTGAGATGAAGCCGGGGGCAGAGGGCTATCCACGCGCCCCTCTTTCATGGAGGCACAAGGCATCCAGGGTGATCACCTCGCAGATGGCAGCGGAGTTTGTAAGACCACAGGCTGACGGAGGCAGGCGTTCATTTCTCTCCTCCGTGGTGCGTTTGCTGTCCTTAGTCTCTTATTCCTGAGTATTAAGTCAGGAAGCTCACTCGCTGAGTCCGGGACTCTCTGCCTGTATGGGAACTGTCAGTGAAATGTCTGCATAAAGTTTAAGAATCATTTGATATCAAGGCAAGCAGATACACGGTCACATATATGTGTGTGTGTGTGTGTGTGTGTGTGTGTGTATGCTGACTTTAATCCTCAGGCCCCCTCATAAAACTCCTGATTAAACCTCCCACGTACCACGTCTTTGAAACGTTGTTTATGAAATAGTTACATTGGGCAATGTGAATAGGGGATAAGACATACTCATGTTTTTTGTTCACCTACTTCCACCATCCCAACCTCCTCTCTCTACCTGAAAAATACAAGCTTCAGGAAAACAGGGCTGTTTGACTCATGAATACAATGATGTATACGAAGAGCTGGAACAGTGGCTGAGTCCCAGTGGGTGAGGAACAGGCGCATGTTTTGCAAGTGAGAGAGTTCCGGAGCCTGCTCCACAGGAGAAGTGGAGGGGACCAGCTGTGAGCAGCACGCAGCTCCCTTCTCAGGTCTGCCTTCCGGGGTATCAGGGCCCGCGCCATCGCTCCCTACTTTTGGCCAGAGGAGCAAGGGTGAAGGAGGGGCCAGAGGGAGGGGAAGGGAGGCTGCTGCGGTGAGGGGCGGTGGAGCTCGCAGCCCCAGTGGGAAGGGCTCCCGGCTCCATCAGTGCGGGGCTGAAGCCCGCAGGCCCTCTGTGTGCAGCTTGTGCTCCCTCCCTCCATGCTCCGTAAACCTGGCCTGCTCAAGGCGTGGATTCTGCCGTGTCTCTCCTCTGTCGGCCCTTTCTTCCCTCCCCTGCTTCCTCTTTACCCAGCAAACTCCTACTCATTCTTCAAAGCCCATCAGCTATGAGGGTCCCCCTGCTTCCTGCTCATGTAGGAGCCGCCTCTGCCCCCGACAATGCTGATATACTGCTTAGGCTTCTGAGGACATGGTGCTCCCCGGGCACTGTCGTCAGGACCCTGGAGCACAGGGACGCCCGTGTACTGGCTCAGTGCACAACCAGTCTGTTCTTGCAGTGTCTCACCCACTAGAGTCTGAGAGGGAGAGTCCAGTGCCCGTCTCTCTGTACCTTCAGGCCTGGGGCAGTGCCGGGCACTTGGTGGGTGCAGGCTCGTGTTTGTGCCACAGTTGGATAATCATTCTCTTCAGCTCCGAGGTCTCTCTTCCCCCGTTAGTCTCTCAGCCTCACACTGCCTGTTGCATTATTTTCACACCAAGGTTACAACAGTAAAATTCTCATTGGTTTGGGTGTTTGTCAGGAGCACTGAGTGGAAAATGTAATGTTTAGCCTAAAAGGAATGTTGGATTTTAAGGGAGCACCTTTTTCCAAACTCTGGATTTTCGGTGTAGTTGGCTCTCCTGAGGGGCTGGGAAGCAGGAGAGGGTGCCGCGGTCGCCGCAGCTTAGAGGAACTGTTGCGTTCTGCCCTCACTCCACAGCCCGGAGATCACGCCAGTCAGGGAGCGTCCTGTGCACTCACAGGACCGCGGCTGAGGTTCCAGTCAGAGGGGAGAGAAGGTGGATGAGCCCGCCCCAAACACCGTGGGGGACGGACACACAGGAGTTCCACTTTCACTGATGACAAAGACGACAGTGGCAGTGACCGTCAACAGAGCCCTGACTTCTGTGAAGCGCAGTTCTAAGTTCTTAGCGATATATATAAACTCAGTGATTCTTCCCAACAACCTTACATGACAAATAGCCTCATCTCCATTTTACACTGGGAGAAACTGAGGAACAGAAAGACAGTGGAACTTGCTGAACGTCACAGCTGGTAGTAAAAGATGAAAGAGCAAAAGGAAGACACTGTGCGCACACACACACACACACACACACACACACACACAGAAGAGGATGTAAGGTTAAAATCTATGCATGATATAGAAAAAGAAAACATAATAAAATATTTTAAATATTGACTATTAGAACTAGAGAATTTGGAAACATAACTAGGACAGGGTGATGATCCTGTCTTTAGTGAAAATTTTGACATTTTATTCATCGTCAATGTTTTTGCAGTAATTTTGATTTTTTTAAACCACAATTAACTATTATTTACCTGGACTACTGAGTTGCTTGCCACTTCTCTAAATTTTATGCTTGAAGCAATTGTGTCCAGTCTAGCCAGACCAGGTGGGAAGATTTTAGACCTCAGAGTGTGAGCACAACCTTCTGATGTAGTGATTCGTCGACAGAGAGCAGAGTCACCCAACACCAGACAAGACTCCAAAAGGAGAAAGACCCAAATCCTAGAGCCAAGTGCTGGACAGGCCGGCAGTGACCCTTAGACCTCTTAGACTCCTGTCTCAACTTCTGTAATTATAGGAATGTGTTTCCTTTCCTTACAGCTGTGAGTAAAGGAAAAATGGCCTCTAATCAAATCTGAAAATCTCTTTGGGAGCGGAATTAAAACAAAATATTGACTCAAGAGGAAAAATTTTAAATCACAGTTTTGTGAAATCTTAAACCATAATTCTCCTGGTTTTCCTTACAAGTTGCTTATTAATTCTTAATAAGAAGACTCGCATTTGATCAAAGTTTGATGCTGTCACGTGATCCTTCAGCAAGCTGTAGCAATGATGTCAGAGATCACTGACCGCAGATCACCATAACAAATATAGTAATAACTGTTTGAAGTGTTGTGAGGATTACAGAAACGTGACAGAGACACAAGTCGAGCAAAAGCTGTCGGGAAAATGGCCCCACCGGCTTGCTGGAGGAGGGGTGCGTCAGCAGTGCTTGGGGAGGCTGTGGGAGCCCCAAGAGAGGGTCTTGCTCACCCTCCATGAGGGAGAGCCAGGCCCTCCACTGAGTCGCAGGGTCTAATGCCATCTAGAGAGCTGAGGGCATGGAGGACCCTGAATGCAGATTCCAGAAAGTGGGAAGCTGAGCCCCAGTGGGCGACATGTCCTCGCACTGCAGGGCGCCCTTGGTGGCCAAGCGGACAGGTCTGCTGGGTGGGCCATGCATGATATAGAAAAAGAAAACATAATAAAATATTTTAAATATTGACTATTAGAACTAGAGAATTTGGAAACATAACTAGGACAGGGTGATGATCCTGTCTTTAGTGAAAATTTTGACATTTTATTCATCGTCAATGTTTTTGCAGTAATTTTGATTTTTTTAAACCACAATTAACTATTATTTACCTGGACTACTGAGTTGCTTGCCACTTCTCTAAATTTTATGCTTGAAGCAATTGTGTCCAGTCTAGCCAGACCAGGTGGGAAGATTTTAGACCTCAGAGTGTGAGCACAACCTTCTGATGTAGTGATTCGTCGACAGAGAGCAGAGTCACCCAACACCAGACAAGACTCCAAAAGGAGAAAGACCCAAATCCTAGAGCCAAGTGCTGGACAGGCCGGCAGTGACCCTTAGACCTCTTAGACTCCTGTCTCAACTTCTGTAATTATAGGAATGTGTTTCCTTTCCTTACAGCTGTGAGTAAAGGAAAAATGGCCTCTAATCAAATCTGAAAATCTCTTTGGGAGCGGAATTAAAACAAAATATTGACTCAAGAGGAAAAATTTTAAATCACAGTTTTGTGAAATCTTAAACCATAATTCTCCTGGTTTTCCTTACAAGTTGCTTATTAATTCTTAATAAGAAGACTCGCATTTGATCAAAGTTTGATGCTGTCACGTGATCCTTCAGCAAGCTGTAGCAATGATGTCAGAGATCACTGACCGCAGATCACCATAACAAATATAGTAATAACTGTTTGAAGTGTTGTGAGGATTACAGAAACGTGACAGAGACACAAGTCGAGCAAAAGCTGTCGGGAAAATGGCCCCACCGGCTTGCTGGAGGAGGGGTGCGTCAGCAGTGCTTGGGGAGGCTGTGGGAGCCCCAAGAGAGGGTCTTGCTCACCCTCCATGAGGGAGAGCCAGGCCCTCCACTGAGTCGCAGGGTCTAATGCCATCTAAGAGCTGAGGGCATGGAGGACCCTGAATGCAGATTCCAGAAAGTGGGAAGCTGAGCCCCAGTGGGCGACATGTCCTCGCACTGCAGGGCGCCCTTGGTGGCCAAGCGGACAGGCCTGCTGGGTGGGCCCAGCCCAGCTGTGGCCCCTGGCCATGGCCCTGCCCCCCACCCCACACCTCAGGGAGAGGGAGCAGGGCTCTCCACACCCTCTCTGCCAAAGAAAGCAATGGGAAGAATGCCAGAGGTGATGGTCTGGGGTCTCCCTGCAGAGAGGCACGGAGAACGTGCCGTGGCGATGGGAATTGCCCATGTGCTGTCTGGAGCTATGGCTGCCCAGTGCTGCGGTCATAGTCCTTCACTCACGGCACTGCCATAACTTACTCATCAGTAACGATGGAGCCTTAAGTAAAAGTACATCTGTAAAAGTGCAAGTAAGCTTTTCAAGTTACTTAGTAATAATCCACTAACTGCTTATGATATATTATTCCGTAGCTTAATTTTACTTACCACATTTTACACTTACTAGAGTGGAAGAGGTGCTAAGTCACATGTCTGACTCTTTGCAACCCCATGGACTATAGCCTGCCAGGCTCTTCTGCCCGTGGGATTCTCCAAGCAGGAATACTGGAGTGGGTTGCCATGCCCTCCTATAGGGAGAGTAGAAGAAAGAAGTTTTAATTTACCAGATTTTTTTTTCTTTTGAAAATGAGAAGTTTTCATTTTCCAGGTGTACTAGTAAAATTTCATGTTTCCATTAGTTTCTCAGTTTCACCCTCTAATTCACAAAAAAAAGTCCACTATTTTTATTTATCTTTTATTTGTAACTTTGTCTCAATATCCTGTCCTTAATCTCAAACCTGAGCTCCCGTAAATAAAAGGCTGATGAGGAAGAGAGTTAATCTTCAAAGAGCTGTCACGGAAGTCATCGGGCGAGATAGAAGGATGTGTCTGTATGCACTCTGAGTCACACAGAAATTCAGTGCTCTAATGAGAAACAGTCCAGTGAAGAGAGCAAGCTGTTGGAGCGGGTGAATACACGTATTAAGCAACGTTACAATGAGACAGAACATGAGGTCCCTCGCTGTACGACAGAGCGCTTAGTGCATTTGAATTTCAGATGGGAAGGACTCTCCCAGAGAGGCTTTTTTTAAATTCAGTATGTCGTTTTAATTAAATTACAATTCTGAATTAGACATAAATCACCCAGACCCATTCAGGTTTCATTTTCAGCACAAAGATCCTATCACCTTCAGCGTTTCATTCAGAGCTAATTAAATATGGATTTATGGCTCCTGGCGCCTTGAAGCTGAGAGGCTTCCCGAGTGCGCGGAGCCGTTGAGGGGGCAGGTTCTGAGGGCGGGCCCCAAACGTCAGCCTTGCAGCAGTGCTCTGCTTCTGAAAGCTGGGTGTGTCTTCTGTGTGTGTGACGAGCCTCCTCGACCTCTCGGTGTTTCTGTCCCTGGTAACAGTGGAAATCCCTGTCTCCCCAGCTCTGTTTTACACAGCGCCGCTCTGACTCCCAGAGCAGGCCTGGCGGCCCTCTGCAGGGAGTATCAGCTCAGCCTGAGGGCACTCAGCTTCCAGTCAGACCCCACGCCCAGCAGAGATTTGCTGCTGAGGACTTTCCTTCCTGATGGTGGGCTAGTAAATCTATTTAGGAGTTTAAGGTCCCTCACAAACCCAAACGCCAGCTTCATCTCCTAGTGACCGTGTTGTCCTGACATGGCCTTGCTGCATGTATCTCCGGGTTGAGTACTTTCAGATGGGAGAGTGGAAATAGACCAAGTGAAAGCAACTTAATTTTTTCCATATCAAAGAGAAGCCGTTTGAAGAAATAGAAAAAAATACGCCCTTCTGAAAGTGAGGATCCAGGGGTGCAAGAAGCAAAGTGCTGTTTTTAATCATGACTGGAAATTAAGTGCAGCAAACCATTCGCTGAGAAGGATGTTGGCGTGTGCCTCGACAGCGACACAGTGGTACAGAGACACATGGAGAGATTCTGTGTAGAAACCGCACCCAGGCAGCCTCCCGGCATCCTCTGTCCCTTAGCGCTGTGGAAGGACTGCAGGACGCCTGTAAGCAAAGCATGTTTGGAGTTTTGCTTTAATGACTAAGAACATAATTTTAAGTATTTTGATGAGAAAAGAGACTTGGTGGAGAATCCGTTGGAAAGGAGGGAAGCCACGATGTAAGGCATGTGATGTGGCGTGGAAAATAGTGAGAACAGAGGTGACAGCAACGGGGGCCCAGATTCCCCTGGGAAGGCCTCCTGTGGACGGGACCCTGTGGTCGGTCAGTGGCATTTAATGGTGAGTTGTCCTGGGCCCTGGTCACGTTGTTTTGTCCCTTGGTTCTGAGAGCATTTCTAAAATGTAGGTGTTAATTGTTTCACATACACACAGAGCCCAAAATTTTTTTGTTGCTTAGTAAAAGAAAAAAAGATTCCCTTTGAAACGTGATTCTACCTTGAACCAGAAAAACACCTACTAATACCTCCTAGGACCTCTTACTGCTTGAGTCCTTGGGTCTCAAGGGCTTGAGTCCTGGGGCTAGGGGGCAGGAAGCCCTACCTCCGGCCTCACTGAGTGAGCTCTGCCAGAACGGGTCCAGTATACAGGGGGTACCTAACTCCCAGGGGTAGGGGTGGGGGGCTGTCACGGCTCATGCCTACTGCCAGGCCCTCACCACACACCTGTGATTGGCCTCCACCTTTCCACACGTGCAGGTGCTGCTCTGTGGGCTTCTGAGCTCTTCATCCTGTCCTGGAAGCTGCAGCAGTCTCTCTGAGGGGCCATGGCCTTGAGTCCCCATTGACACAGCAGCAAAGATGGAAACCCCACCCGCACGGGCGGGCCAGCCAGCTGTCCCTGTCCAAACCTGAATCGCATTTGGCTCATACCCACTTTTCAAGGTGGTATCGAGGGTGGGGAAGAAAGGTCAACTTTGCCTCTTGGGTTTTTTTGGGAGGGGAGGGGGTGCTAGAGACAAGCACTTCCTCACGTTGGGGTCACTGCTACAGAAAGCTTATCTGTCTTTGTCTCTCAGTGCTGGAGGTGGTGGTGTGCCTCCTTCTCTGCCCACGTTGTGCTCTGAGCCAAATGCTTCCAAGAGGGGAAAGACATTGGCAGGCTTGGCAAAGGCCAGCATTTCCAGCCTGAGCGGCGAGTGTGGGCACCGGCAGCTGGGGCTTAGACACTGCTGGACACAATTCTGTCCAAGATGGGACAGCCCAGCACCTGTGGGAGCTGAAGCAGAACCCTCACTCTGCCTCCTGGCCCCGCTGGGAGAGCTGGCTCAACACCATCAGAAATCCTCTGTCTGTCCAGCCCCAGACTCCTCGGAGCTTTTTTGGCTGTCTGCAGCAGCACGGTGAGTCACGCATTTCACGAGCGTTTTTTAAAAAGGGGGAACACCTACCCACTTGAAATGTGACTCTCGAATGAAAAGGGACTGTGTCAAAACACCAAGCAACTTCTCCCTCATGGGTTCCTTTCTTCCTGAGTGAGTCTCTTTTGAAGACTAGTTTTAACTGTTTGAAGCCTGAAATCCAACCTTGTGAAGCAAGAAGCCAAGCTCTCTGGACTTGCCGGTGGGCAAGCAAACCATCTCCTCCCCTAATCTAAGGATCAGGTCCCAGGCCAAAGAAACACAACTTGCTTTGCAGATTTAGATAGAAATATGCTGAACCTGAGCTTTAAAAAAGAAAGAAAGAGAAGGAAAAACAGAAACAAAAAACTGGCTGGGTCTGTACCCTGTGATGTGCTGGCTGCAAGGGGAAGGAATTGTCAATTTTAGCCCCAGGCCCCTGACACCTGCAGCAGCGCTTGTCCATCAGCTTCCCCCTTTGGGTTTGAGTCTCCCCACAACCACCGATGGCTCCTAGAGCGTGTGGAGGGAGTTGTGTCACGTGTGTTTTTCCCTCACAGAGAACTGTCCTCGGATCCCGAGGGCGTGTGTCCCCCTTGGGCTCTCCCGGGTGACCCTGAGTCAGATGCAAGAGCTGGAGGCTGAGAAGTTTCTCTCAAAAAGGAGGAGCAGAGTCCAGTCAGATATGGTCTGGACTGTTTGGGCTTCGATGATTCAGCTCAGTTTGTGGATTTCCCAAGATGCTTTCTGAAACTCTGTTGGAAAGATCTGTGTGATCTTGTAACAAATTAAACAAAAGACAAACCACCAAATGCCTGCCTGTTTGACTAGCATAACCACAAAGACTCTGATTCACCAGGCCCTGCTGTGGCAGGGAGGAGGCAGGGGAGACCATCGGTTAAATTCTGACTTCCTCAAACCCCAGCTCGCCGCAGCCCTCTTGGGGGCTTGTTGGAAGCCAGAGGGAGGGTTGGTTACATTTTTAATAGCCATCAGGGCCACTCCGCTACGGCTTCTTATTCAGCCGCCTGTACTGTACCTGGACACATTGTCTGGCCAGCTTCAGTTTTCAACACATTGGGGGTTGGAGGGATGTGTGCTTGTGGTTTTTTTTTTTTTTTTTTAATTTTTAGGAGCCAAACGGCGTTTTATATACTTTTTCCTTAACAATTAAAAGATGACTCCCACATTCTGTCGTTGCCTGCCTTGTTCCTGGCAGCACATACCCACGTTTCCTCGCCGGCTTACTCACAGAGATCAACAATATGTGCCGAGTCTGGTTTCCACCAGCCAGGCTTCCCCCAGCACACGTCCTGCAGATGGAATCTCTAGCACACCCACTCACCGGGCCCTCTGGGTGACGGAGACACCCGTGTTGGGTGTTTTCCTCTGGCTGCAGAGGAGGGACGCTCCATGCTCACACTTATCTCCTGAAGAGCCATGACAACAAAGACACACCAGTTTCCACAATACACAGCCCTGCCCAACCCAGCAGTGTGGTTTATCCAGCCGCCACGCCCAAGACATAGATGTGCTCGTTCACATACACTGCTTCCTTTTCTGCACAATTCCTCCTCCCCACGGGGGAGGTGATTCCCCAGTGTCTGGGAGATGTTCTGACCTGCAAGATGGCTTGAGAAACCTATAATTCTGCGAAGGAACCACAATGACAGCATTCTTTGCTTGTTCTTCTGAATGTTGTTTTGTTTCTGCTCTTGATGTCACTATTCCTCTTTGGGAACAGGAATTTCAGCCTTTAGAGAATTCCCAAGTTAGAAGGAATGCACAACCTTGGAAAACTTCAGCGCGCACACCAAGAGAGGTGGGGTGCCATATGTTTTGCCAAAAACCATCTAGAATTTCCTGTTTTCCAAGTTGAGGGTGTAACTTTACCTTTTTGGGTCAAGTTTTCCATGTTCCTGGGAATCAGAAGCTTTCTATTTCTGACTTCTCTAAAGATTTATGAAAGTTATTTAATGGGCTTCTTATAAAAAAAAAAAAAGTGGCTGTTTGTGGCTCAGACAGTAAAGAATTTGCCTGCAATGCAGGAGACCCAGGTTCAATCCCTGGGGCAGGAAGATCTCCTGGAGAAGGGAAAGGCAACCCACTCCAGTATGCCTGCCTGGAGAATCCCGTGGGCAGAGGAGCCAGGTGGGCTACAGTCCATGGGGTCTCAAAGAATTGGACATGACTAAGCAATTAACACACTGTAACTTTATAAAAGCTATGCAGTCTTTATCCTCCCTTTTTAAAAACTTGAATTATAGTTGATTTACATACAATATTATATGCTTTAGGTATATAACATAGTGTTTCACAATTTTTAAAGGGTATATTCCTTTTCTAGTTATTATCAAATCTTACTTATATTCCCTGTGCTGTACAATATATCCTTGTAGCTTATTTATTTTATAGATAGTAGTTTGTGTCTCTTATTCTTCTATCCATTTTTCCCCCTCCCCTTCCCTCATGCATGCATGCCTGCTAAGTTGTTTCAATCATGTCCGACTCTGCAACTCTGTGGACTGTAGCCCGCCAGGCTCCTCTGTCCATGGGATTCTCCGGGGAAGAATACTGGAGTGGGTTGCCATTCCCTCCTCCAGGGGATCTTCCTGGCCGAGGGATTGAATCCACAGCTCCTGCAGCTCCTGCATCACAAGCAGGTTCTTTACTGCTGAGCCCCTGGGGAAGCCCCCCTCCCGCCTCTCCCCACTGGTGACCACTGGTTTGTTCTCTGTGCCTCTGAGGTTTTTTTCCTCTTTTATTATGTTCACTAGTTTTTTTTATTTTTAAATTCCACATATTAGTGATATATAGTGTTTATCTTTCACTGTCTGTCTTATTTCACTTAGCATAATATCCTCCAAGTTCATCCATGTTGTTGCAAATGGCAGAATTTTCATTCCTTTTTATGGCTGAGTAGTATTCCATCATGTATATATACTACATATTCTTTATCCATTAGTTTGTTAATAGACATTTAAATTGCTTCTGCATTTTGGCTGCTTCATTAATAAATAATGCTGCTGTAAACATTGGGGTGCATATATCTGTTTGAATTAATGTTTACCTTTATTTTGGATATATACCTATGAGTGGAATTGCAGGATGGTATGGTAGTTCTATTTTTAATTTTTCAAGGAATCTCCATACTGTTCTCTAGAGTGGCTGCACCAGTATACATTCCCACCAACAGGGTAGGAGGGTTCCCTCTTCTCACACTGTCTCCAGTATTTGTTATTTGTAGACTTTTAATGATAGCCATTCTGGCAAGTGTGAAGTGATATCTCGTTGTGTTTTCTAAATTGTGTTTAACTACTTTTAACTGTGTTGGATTTTGTTGCTGCAAGGGGGCTTTCTCTAGCTGTGGCAAGCAGGGGCTACTTTTGTGGTGTGCAAGTTTCTCACTGTGGTGGCTTCTCTAGAGCAAGGGCTCTAGGGTGCCCAGGTGTTAGTAGGCATGGTGCACAGGCTCGGTTGCCCCAAGGCATGTGGCATCTTCCCAGACCAGGGATTGAACTCATGTCCCCTGCTTTAGCAGGAAGATCTCCTGGAGAAGGGAAAGGCAACCCACTCCAGTATGCCTGCCTGGAGAATCCCGTGGGCAGAGGAGCCAGGTGGGCTACAGTCCATGGGGTCTCAAAGAATTGGACATGACTAAGCAATTAACACACTGTAACTTTATAAAAGCTATGCAGTCTTTATCCTCCCTTTTTAAAAACTTGAATTATAGTTGATTTACATACAATATTATATGCTTTAGGTATATAACACAGTGTTTCACAATTTTTAAAGGGTATATTCCTTTTCTAGTTATTATCAAATCTTACTTATATTCCCTGTGCTGTACAATATATCCTTGTAGCTTATTTATTTTATAGATAGTAGTTTGTGTCTCTTATTCTTCTATCCATTTTTCCCCCTCCCCTTCCCTCATGCATGCATGCCTGCTAAGTTGTTTCAATCATGTCCGACTCTGCAACTCTGTGGACTGTAGCCCGCCAGGCTCCTCTGTCCATGGGATTCTCCGGGGAAGAATACTGGAGTGGGTTGCCATTCCCTCCTCCAGGGGATCTTCCTGGCCGAGGGATTGAATCCACAGCTCCTGCAGCTCCTGCATCACAAGCAGGTTCTTTACTGCTGAGCCCCTGGGGAAGCCCCCCTCCCGCCTCTCCCCACTGGTGACCACTGGTTTGTTCTCTGTGCCTCTGAGGTTTTTTTCCTCTTTTATTATGTTCACTAGTTTTTTTTATTTTTAAATTCCACATATTAGTGATATATAGTGTTTATCTTTCACTGTCTGTCTTATTTCACTTAGCATAATATCCTCCAAGTTCATCCATGTTGTTGCAAATGGCAGAATTTTCATTCCTTTTTATGGCTGAGTAGTATTCCATCATGTATATATACTACATATTCTTTATCCATTAGTTTGTTAATAGACATTTAAATTGCTTCTGCATTTTGGCTGCTTCATTAATAAATAATGCTGCTGTAAACTTGGGGTGCATATATCTGTTTGAATTAATGTTTACCTTTATTTTGGATATATACCTATGAGTGGAATTGCAGGATGGTATGGTAGTTCTATTTTTAATTTTTCAAGGAATCTCCATACTGTTCTCTAGAGTGGCTGCACCAGTATACATTCCCACCAACAGGGTAGGAGGGTTCCCTCTTCTCACACTGTCTCCAGTATTTGTTATTTGTAGACTTTTAATGATAGCCATTCTGGCAAGTGTGAAGTGATATCTCGTTGTGTTTTCTAAATTGTGTTTAACTACTTTTAACTGTGTTGGATTTTGTTGCTGCAAGGGGGCTTTCTCTAGCTGTGGCAAGCAGGGGCTACTTTTGTGGTGTGCAAGTTTCTCACTGTGGTGGCTTCTCTAGAGCAAGGGCTCTAGGGTGCCCAGGTGTTAGTAGGCATGGTGCACAGGCTCGGTTGCCCCAAGGCATGTGGCATCTTCCCAGACCAGGGATTGAACTCATGTCCCCTGCTTTGCAGGTGGAGCTTTAACTACTGGACCATCAGGGAAGTCTTCATTGTGGCTTTGGTTTTCATTTATCTAGTAACTAATGAGGTTGAACATCCCTTTATGTGCCTGCTGGCCACCTGTATGTCTTCTTTGCAGTAATGGCTATTCCAATCTTCTGCCCACTTAAAAATTAGGTTATTTTGTTGATACTGAGTTGTCTGAGCTGTTTACATATATTAAGAACATAACGGGAGCAGAAGAGATTAAGAAGAGGTGCTAGAATGCACAGAAGACTGTACAGAGAAGGTCTTAATGACCCAGATAACCACGAAGTGTGGTCACTCACCTAGAGCCCAGACATCCTGGAGTGTGAAGTCAAGTGGGCTTTAGGATGCATTACTAGGAACAAAGCTAGTGAAGGGGATGGAAATTCCACCTGAGCTATTTCACATCCTAAAAGATGATGCTCTTGAAGTGCTGCACTCAATATGCCAGCAAATTTGGAAAACTCAGCAGTGGCCACAAGACTAGAAAACATCAGTTTCCATTCCAATCCCAAAGAAGGGAAATGCCAAAGAATATTCAAACTACCACACAATTGTGCTTATTTCACATGCTAGCAAGTAATGCTCAAAATGTTTCAAGTGAGGCTTCAATAGCATATGAACTGAGAATTTACAAATGTTCAAGCTTTATTTAGAAAAAGCAGAGATCAAATTACCAACATCCATTGAATCATAGAGAAAGCAAAGGAATTTCAGAAAAATACCTACTTCTGCTTCACTGACCATGCTAAAACCTTGACTGTGTAGATCACAAAATATTGTGGAAAATTCTTCAAGAGATGGGAATACCAGATCGCCTTACCTGCCTCCTGAGAAATTTGTATGCAGGTCAAGAAGCAACAGTTATAACTGGACATGGAACAATGAACTGGTTCAAAATTGGGAATTGAGTACATCAAAGCTGTATATTGTCACCCTGATTATTTAATTTATGTGCAGAGTACATCATGCGAAATGCCAGACTGGATGAGTTACATGCTGGAATCAAGATTGCCAGTAGACATATCAACAACTTCAGATATGCAGATGATACCATCCTACTGGCAGAAAATGAAGAGGATAAAGAGCCTCTTGATGAAGGTTGAAGAGGAGAGTGAAAACGCTGGCTTAAAACCCAGCATTCAAACAATTAAGATCATGGCATACAGTCCCATTACTTCATGGCAAATAGATGGGGAAACAATAGAAACAGTGACAGACTTTATTTTCTTGGGCACCAAAATCACTGCACACAGTAACTGCAGCCATGGAATTAAAAGACTCTTGCTCCTTGGAAGAAAAGCTGTGACAAAACTAGACAGCGTATTAAGAACCAGAGACCTGACTTTGCTGACAAAGGTCCATATAGTCAAAGCTATGGTTTTTCCAGTAGTCATGTATGGATGTGAGAGCTGGATCATAAAGAAGGTTGAGTGCTTAAGACTTGATGCTTTCAAATCATGATGCTGGAGAAGACTCTTGAGAGTTCCTTGGACTGCAAGGAGATAAAATCAGTCAATCCTAAAGGAAATAAGTCCTAAATATTATTGGAAGGACTTATGCTGAAGCTGAAGCTCCAATACTTTGGCCACCTGCTGCATAGAGCCAACTCGTTGGAAGACCTGATGCTGGGATAGACAGCGGGCAGGAGGAGAATGGGACAACAGAGGATGAGATGGTTGGATGGCATCACCAACTCAATGGACATGAGTTTGAGCAAACTCCGGAAGATAGTGAAGGACAGGGAAGCCTGGTGTGCTGCAGTCCATGAAGTTGTAGAGTTCGACAAGACTAAGTGACTAAACAGCAACACAGGCAAATGGGTATTGTTGATCAGCATCTCTTCAGGATGTTGAACCTGGGTTCAGAGAGGTCAGACATGCCCCGGTGTGTAACCAAGGTCCCACCCTCTGGCTAGAAGAGGTAAGTGTCCTATTGCCACTGGCAAGAGGGCAACACCCAGTTCCCTGGAGGATGTTCTCTTCCTGGAGCTGGAGCTCTTTGAAGCAGCACTTGTGGGTTTCTTGTTTGTATCCGTAACTGTGATAAATTATGCCAGATTATGTGAAATAAAGAGGAATTCAGCTGAGAGCTGATGGGCCTGGCTGGGCCTTTGGGAAGGAGGCCCTGCACCTCTTTGCTGAGTGGTGTTGCCCATGCGGGCAGGACACGATGGCCTTGGGGCCACTTCCCTCCCTGGGTTCTTATGAAGTCACTGTTTCTGGCCTTACAGTGACAGATGGCAAATTCACAGTGATAATAGTAGTAAAATAATGACGATGGAGAAAGCAGAGATCTCCATTGGAGTTGCTAAGGTTACACAAATGTCCCAGAGCCAGTGTTGAATGACGTGGTTCCCTTGGCCTGTTTTCATACATTCCTGTTACACTTGTTAGTAATCCCTTTCCCAAAGTGGGTGTTGTTGTGTCCTGCACTGTCGTTGCTGCAGAGAAGAAAGCTCTGATCTGCAGCAGGCAGGGAGTCCTCTCTGAAGGAGGGAACAGGCCCCACGGCCTGTGAGCCTCAGAGCCAGCAGCCAAGGAAGCTCCCTGCAAAGAGGCTTCCTGGCTGAGTCCACTGTCAGCAATGGGAAACAGCCCCCGAACGTTATTGCAAAATCCTATCTTAGTCTGCCCTCCCCACTCTGGGAACCTGAGATTTAACTTTGGAAAGCTCCAACCCTTTGATCTCCTCTCAGCGTGGGCAGGCTTAGCCTCCAAGCAGAAGCTCCCATTCCAAGGTGATGTTGTAAGTCAAGTATACTAAGCATCCTCGCTGATAAGTAGGAAGCCACGGCTCATCCCCTGGGGTTCCTGCGTCTACAGGAGGGCGGGATGAAGGGGTGACATACACTGTTGGGGGCTTCCCCAGGGAGCTCGGAGAGGACTTGTTGTGAAGCAGCAGGAGATGCTGTCCTCTGGTGCAGCCAGCCTGCTCGCTGGTGGGCTCGAACCCTAACTAGCATCTCCCAGGCCCTGTGTGAGAGCCCATCAACAGGGAACAGCAAGCGGCAGCATAAGCCCAGCTTTTACTGTGCTTTTCATGGTGCGGCCTCTTCACCGCTCACCTCTTCACTGGGATGGCAGACCACCCTGTTCTCCTGGGCTTCAGGGGAGGGAGTTCTGCGCTAGAGTTGGCTGCCTGGAAACAGGGAGCAGGAGGCAGGGGCAGAGGTGACCTCCTTGTATTGGGAGTGCCCTTGGCTGTGGCACCCTGGCCGTGCCCTCGAAGGACGCCAGGCCGGTGCCACCCAAGGAGCCTCGCGGCGGCACACAGTGATATTCCAGGCCCAGCGGGTCTCCTCCAGGAGGTGTGGGAGGAGTGGTTCTGAGCCCCTGCTGGAACCTGCCCATAGGCAGCTCTTTGCTTCCCATGTGATGATGCACTGAATCACTCATCCAGCTCTGAAAGGCTAACCCGTTCTCCATGTGGATGTGACTCAGGTCAGGAGTCTGTGCCCCTCTGAGGAAAGTGTGCTTAGGGACGCGTGGCCTCCGCAATGGCCCTCACTGAGGTAGCTGTGGCGTCTCCAGGGTCGGCAGGTCCAGCCCCTGTGCCTGTGCAGGGCTGCACCAGCCTCAGCCCTCCACACCCCAGGTCTTTGCCCTTGGAGCTAGTGATGATCCACATTCTCAACTAGTCTAGGGACAACAGTGAACTGGAAAAAGGAGTCGTAATTGAATACAGTTTTTACAACTGTGTTCTATTAACAAGGTTAAGAAAAGTATGATTCACTGAGTCATCTGTCTGGGAAGTCTTTGTGTTCTTCACACTTTTTCATGGTTCAGTTACATCCTGTAGAGCCAGTGCCCGACCCGACTCGAAGTCCCAGCTCTATGTCAGGCAGCCTTCTGCTGTGCTTCCCCATCACTTCCAGAACCTGTGCCTAGGCTCTGTTAGCCTGAGGGCCTGCTGTGGGGCCAGAGAAAGGAGGGAGAAGAAAAGAAGAGAGGCAGAGAGGGAAAGAGAGTGTGGGTGCAGGGCAGGCAGGGAGGCGCGGGGAGGCAGCTCCACCACTTCCTACCTATTTGACCAAATTATACAGCTTCTCTCTCTAGTCTCAGTCTCTTCATGGATGAAAGGAAAACTGTAGCAGTGTCTTCTTATATATGTGATACGATGTACCATCCCATAATATGATTGCTGCTGTTCAGTCGTTAAGTCATGTCTGACTCTTTGTGACCCCGTGAATTGCAGCATGCCAGGCCTAACATGAGATATGACATAATATATGGTGACTTATGATCTGTATGATATGATATTCAACATATGTAATTCTAGCCTCCTGACTGGCACACAACAATCTTAACCATTGTTTCTGTTCATATTAGCAAAAATGATAAATATTATAATTGCTAATAATGTCTCACAATGCATACTTTCCAAATGAATAGTTTTTTAACAGCACACTCTTGCAGCAACTAAAAAAAAAAAAAAAAAAAAAACCCAGTGTCCACAGGTGAACTTTTAACAGAACAAGAGAGACAGGTAGTTGTAGAAAGCATCTTGATTGAGGAAGACTTCTTTTTAGCATCCTACAACCCCAGGCAGATATAAGCTCAACTTTGAAGAGGAAGATACATTAAATCATTCAAATATGCTGCACTCCCCAGCTCCAGCCAAGAGGTGATAAGACGAAACTTTATGTTCTCAACTAACATGGAATTCTGAGATTAGGATGTCTCCCTGGAACTTGGCGCCAGACAGTGATTCAGTAAGGGCTTCATATATGTTAAATGACAATGATAAGATTTAGATTCCCACCATAAAACTTTTCTAGAATAACAGAGCCTAGATTTGTTTTCTTTATTCCTTCCCCATCATCATTACTGTGGTTTTTAATCACCGGATATGATGGCCTGATGGTTTCAAACATCTCCTAGTTGTCCAGGAGGTTTGGTGTGTTCCGCATGCTCGGTATCCTGACCTGACCATCGCCTATCAGGGATCTCTGTGCAGATGCAGGATCAGCCCTTCTGAACAAGTTCTCTGCTGCTGCTTCTCACCCTCCTGCTGTTTCAGTTTAAGCCTTGCAATGAGAAGTGTTCTGCACAATCCAACGAGAGATGCATCTGTATTGCAAGGAAATGGATGACTCAAAGCTTATGCACAGAAAGAAACCTTAGGTGTTGGTTACTGACCTTGTCATTGAATGGGGGTAACTTTGTCTTCTACGGTGAAGGATAATTAGCTTGTTTCCTCGTTTCAAACAGAGATGTCATTTAGCTGGGAGGTTCCACCATTTCTCAGAAGTGCAACCCAAAGATGCCTCAATCCAGATGTCACAATGGAATCCTAGAACTTGATGCCCATCGTCGGCTCCATTGCAGCTCTTGACTAAAGTTTCCAATTTCAGAGCCTGAAGCACAAGCTTACAAGTGAACATTCTCCACCAAATGCCATCTGTTAGCCTCTTTCATCCAAGTCGATTTTTTTCAATTTTAATATGCCACCATGAAGAACAGTCAGTTATACAGAGGCTGTTTACAGTGTCTGTGAGATGTCCACAGTCTTCTAATAATACACCTGTCCTGAGCCACTGGGAGTCCTGTGGACAGCAGCAGTTAATGGGGTTCCTTCTCGTAAGTTCCCTTCAGTAAACCTCAGGGCCCCTTCTTGTGGCTCCCGTGGGAATGCGCTCTTAACATCCTCCCCGGGTTCTGTGCCCACCCCTCCAGGAGTGCAAGCTTAATCTCAGGGCACCTTGTTTTGGAGAGCGTCCTGTTTGTCTATTAGAACAAAAACAGTGCCGCATATTTTGGCCACTTGTGACTGCTTCTCTTCCAAGGGTCAGGGAGGTGGTGGGAAAGTCTGATGTGAAAGTCACACCACTGCTTCCTGGAGATGGCATTCTCAAGCCTTGACACCACTGCTTCCTGGAGATGGCATTCTCAAGCCTTGAGTCATCGCTCCTTTCATCCTTCGTAGCCAAGTGGCTACTTCCTCTCATTAAAGCCAGGGAGGGCTAGAACTTACTGGATGAGGGTGAAACGATCTCAAGGAAACCAGGGCTGGTGGGCTTCAAGAATGGACAGCCGCACAGTCCTGTGTGAATAATGAGGAGCCTTTGAAACCAGGTGTCCTCAGGCTTCTGGGGACAGAGGCAGCGGGCGCCCTAATTTGCTCGTCTGTCCACTGGTGAGGGTGGTCCCAGGACCGCAGGTGCCTCCCCTGGGGACCCTGGCACTGCATTACCTCGCCCACACTCAGGGCTCAGGGGACCAGACTCCCTCCACCTCTGTCTTCTCATCCAGCTCGAGTCAGCCCCTGTGCCAGTCACCGAGTCACGACGGACACCTCTGGGGTTATTGTTTTATGCTCCATTGCAGCATATTTTAAAAGGAATGTTTTCAATCTTCACTGTAGGGACAGCACTCGGTTCTCATCTAGCTCCACATTCTGACCTCAGCAAGTCTCATTTTCTGAGCTGGAGAATGGAAATAGCAAGCACGTCCTGGGCAGCCTGGAGACAGTTGCAGGAAGCAAGAGCAGAGCCCTTACCCGGTGTCAAGGGTTTCTAGGCTTCCGTGGGGCAGCCAGACATGCAGTCCACAACATGCCCCCTGCGCATAAAGGCTGTTTCGAGGGAAATGCACTTAAAATAACACCAGGTGCAAGAAAGGTACCCTTCCTGGATGCGGGAGAGAAGACCCCCACCCCACCACCATGGAAGATGGCCCCTGGAGCCTGGAGGGAGTAACGGCCTCATTCTGCCTGGTGGGGAGTCAGGCTGAGAGCGCTCTGCGCAGACGGGCCCTGTTAAAGTGACTCCCTCCTTCCCTGGCCTCCCCGTGTATGTACTTACTTTTCCGCAGTTTCCTCTCTGTCCAGCCCAATATAAAAACATTTAAGGTTATGGCTTTTTTGCGTCTTTGCTCCTTGTGAAGGCTCCTAAACCTCCAGTAAATGAGCCTGTAGGCTTGTTCCCTCTTGATCTTTCCTCTGTCACTTGAATTCTCAGGCCCAGGTGACAGCCTGTGCGGGCAGAGGGAAACTTCTGTCCTGAACTTCTGGCCCTTTCTCCCAGAAGTCTCAGCATCCTCCTTCGCCCAACCTTTCTCCTCCTCAGAGGGACCTGTCTGCCTGCCTCCCCTCTAACCCTTCCTGGAAACTCTACAGGCAAGATGGGAACAGGCGCCTCTGGGTGAGGCTGGCAAAGCCAGGTGCCCAGATACCCGCTGGAGCACTGCAGTCATTCCACCCTGGGGGCTGCTCTTTCACAGTTAGGATCAGACGCCCAATGTGTTTGAAGACCTCTTTCTTCCAGGGCAGACTCGCCAACCTCACCAGGGGTTGGGGAGGATTCTTGTCCTACTGAGTGGCGGCTGTGGGATGAGAGTCAGGCCCGCCAGGCGGGCATGTGGAGAGGCATTTGGTCAGCATCTGATCTGGCCAACACAGACTCAGAGCACCTCAGGTGAGCTGATGGGTCAGCGGGCTGGCCTTGGATAAGCCTCTGAGACCCCAACAAAGACCCTCAGCAGTCCTCCAGCCTCCCACTGCGCCTTTCTCCTGGGAGACCCTGGGCACCCACCACCCTCCTCCCTGACAAGCTCTCCCTAAGGCCCCACCACGATCCCAGCCTCTGTGAGAAGACTCGGTTCCTAATGGTTAGAGGAGAGTTGTGTATCATCCTGGGAAGACCATCCAGGACAGAAATGGAAAGGGAATCATTTATAACATTCCAGGCTGTCAGGCATGACAACAGGAAGGCAGACTGGATCATATTCATAAAACTCTGACTTCACGTCTGTTTTGTCAGCCCCTTTTTTCTTGGTTGGGTGTCGCTGAAATCGTGTGACTGGCACATTCTGCTGAGGCCCGGCCACTATGCCTCCTGTCCCTGGAGGCATCTCGGTCTGCCCAGGACTAACAGGAGAGCTCCAGAGCCCAGCCCCCAACATATAAGACATGAGGGTGGCCACTGCCCTGGTGACAAATGTCTCCCCCTCCCTCTAGGTTGAGCTGAGAGGCTCTGGCCTGCCAGCTCTGCTCAGTTAAAGGCGCTTTCTGACAAATGGAACCTGTATTTTACTGGACTCTTCATCCATAAAATTAGGCAGTTAGACTAGATCATCTCTTAGGGATTTGCCAGCTCTAAAGTGGCACAATTCCATGGTTTTATGGTGTGCAGCTGAGTTTCTTTTAGTCCATTTCGCTCAGTAAGGATTATGCAGCCTCATCACGACTTGTCACAAGAAAGGGACGTTCTATCGTACCCAGGACGGGCTCAGCATCCAGTCGTATATGCTCCATGTACACAATAATACACAAACAATTTTCTAGTACATTCGAATGAAGGGAAGTAGCCCAGTAAACTCAAAACAATTAGGAATGTCTGAAGTCAATCTCAGTATTGTATTCTGTGTTCATTCACTTAAAAATCTTACTTGGAATGTCCTTTAATGTCAGATCAAGAGCAACAAAGCAGTTTCAAAATACCTGTAACAACAACAACAAAAAAAGGCATATAGTAATCAGATTTATCTGTCCTGAGGAGCCCATTAGAAGAACAGTTTTCAGGTGTTGAGCCATTCCCTAACAGTGACAGTCTTATTAGAGGCGATTGTATCAGAAGTAAATGGTTTATTACATTGCAATAATGTACGTATTGGCATTTAACTTTTATCCTAAGTGGTTGTTTCCTCTTTCTATAAAATTAGTGAGAAAAGACCAATAAAAATCACCAATTCTGATTCAGTGTGTATCTCACTTGGATAAAAAGACAAGCTATTTAAAGAAACCCAGATGTAGCGGGGCGAGGGTGAGGGGAACAAGTGGGGAGAAGGCTCATCTCTAGTCTCCAGACTCAGCTGAGGGGAAACCTCTCCTGGGGGGTGAGGGAGCATCAGGGAGTCCTGATGTCCTGCCAGCAGCCTCCACCGGCTGAACCAGAGTGTGCGGGTTGGAGGTCAGCTTCACTGGGTTTTGATGGTTGTGCCTTTATTACCCTGTTTAGCAGGAGACGAAGCTGAGGCCCAGGAGAGGATGGGTTACTTCCCCAAGTCCGCTTAGTGGGTGCAGAGCTGAGCTTCATAACAGCAGTTCTGACCCCAGAGCCTGTGCCATGAGGCAGCATCACACACCTCACATGGAACTCAACGTGAAAAGAGCAGAAAATGCAAACTAGCAAACGCCAAACAAGAAGAAACTTCACACACACACTCAGAGGTGTCTGTCTTGAATTATTTCTCTTTGGAGGGGGTCTTAGATGGTACATACAGTATGTTAACAAGAGGTTCACAGAGTTGAATGCTTGGCAGGTGGCTGGCTGTACATGTAGTGAATATATACACATACATATATACTGGACAACTGGTCTCGATGCAGCTTGGCAGCACCACTGTAAATGAACGGGAGGTGTGAGGAAATGTGATCCCCTCCGGGCCCTCCAGGAAGAGCGCAGACCTGCAGGCGCCTTGGCTTCAGCCCAGTGAGGCCTGTGCCACATTCTGAATTCCAGAATCACGTGGCAGTAAACATGTGCTGTTTTCAGCCAATAAATTTGTGGTAATCTGTTACAGCAGCAATAGGAACTAATACATTCACCCAAAGTATGTTTTTTCATGTTGAGGTTTGATGGCAAAACATGGGCTGTTCGTTTTGTCTTGATTGACAGACTGTCTCCGTGATCACTGGTTGTTGTTTAGTTGCTCAGTCGTGTCCAGCTCTTTGCGACCCCATGGACTGTAGCCTGCCAGGCTCCTCTGTCCATGGGGATTCTCTGGGCAAGAATACTGGAGTGGGTTGCCATGCCCCCCTCCAGGGGATCCTCCCAACCCAGAGATAGTACCCATGTCTCCTGCATTGGCAAGCAGGTTCTTTACTGCTGAGCCACTGGGGAAGCCTCATCACTGTTCACTACACAGTAAAGTTACTGAAAGTGTCTCTTCCTCTCTAAGTTCTCCAGATCTCTTCCTGTCTCAAACTCCACCTCCTAGTAGTCTTTCTGCAGCATGCAGTGTGTCTACAGTGACATGTCTGTGAGCTTTTAGAAGTTTTTGGTGCTGTTTATTTTGAATTTTTAAGGTTACTTTTAATTGAGACTCCTTTTCAATGAGCGACTAGTTTACAAAGACAAGAGTCAGAACTTAAATAAGACTGCCTTTTAGGAGATTGCATTTCACGAAGGAAGAAGGAACATAATCTCTGGCTAATAGTTGGGAAATTTCCACTCCCCTCCCTTAGCATGTTGACATTACGACCTTTGTTTAGATGTGAGTACAGTCTCCTCCAAGAACATGCCCTGTGGCCACGTGGGGAGACCCTGGGAGGTCGAGCGGGTGACACAGGGTGGGGGAGGGGGTCAGAGGGCACACCCCAAATAGCATTAACAGCGTGAATTGAGAGGGAAGTTCAGCATCTTGCCAGAAAAGAAATACTAAGGGTCTCTACTTTTGTTGAAACATTGACATTTTTTCTCTAATATCAATATGTAGTATTGGGGAAATAAGATAATCCTACCAACGAAAGCCCTTTATGTAGCAGTATAGATGAGACAAGGAGTAATGTATTATAGAACAATTAGCAGACTCACAGGTGCACAGGCCAGCACGAAGTGATGGCAGAGTCTGGACAGAATTGCAGACATTTACATGGAAAGTGGGCTTCTCTGGTGGCTCAGCTGGTAAAGAATCTGCCTGCAATGTGGGAGACCTGGGTTCCATCCCTGGGTTGGGAAGATCCCCTAAAGAAGGGAACAGCTACTCACTCCAGTATTCTGTTCCTGGAGAATTCCAAGGGCTGTATAGTCCATCGGGTAGCAAAGAGTTGGACACAACTGAGCGACTTTCACTTCACGTGGCAAAGTAGAAGAAAAAACAACTAAAGCTCCTCTTGTCTCCCTGAGTGATGAAAGGACAGGTCTTGTGATGGTCTCCCTCAGAGACCCCCAAGTTCAGTCCAGAGTCCGGGCTACAGTTCCAAGGGGCAGACGACCTCACATTGTGAAACCAGGAAGTTGTCCTCTTATTTGTCTGTGACTTTCTCAAGGAACTGTGCTAAATGGGGAGAGACACCTGCCCCAAAGACAATGGCATTCTTTACACTCATTCAGCTGTGCTGCTCTGTGGTGAAGAGTTGACTTACTCGTTGTTGTTGTTCATTCACTAAATTGTATCTGGCTCTTTGTGACCCCATGAACCGCAGCACACCACGCTCCTCTGTCCTTCACTATCTCCCAGAGTTTGCACAAATTCATGTCCACTGAGACTGTCTATGAGCTATGGAAGCATTCTCATCCTTTGCCGCCCTCTTCTCCTTCTGCCATCAATCTTTCCCAGCACCAGGGTCTTTTCCAATGAGTCAGCTCTTTGCATCAGGTGGACAAAGTATTAGAACTTCAGCTTCGGTCCTTCCAATACAGGGTTGACTCCCTTTAGGATTGACTGACTTGATTTCCGTGCTGTCAAGAGACTCTTAAGCATCTTCTCCATCACCACAGTTCAAAAGCATCAATTCTTCAGTGTTCAGCCTTCTTTATGGTCCTACTCTCACATCCATACATGACTACTGGAAAAACCATAGCTTTGGCTATACAGATGTTTGTCGGCAAAGTGATTTCTCTGCTTTTTAATCCACTCTCTAGGTTTGTCATAACTTTTATGCCAAGGAGTAAGTGTCTTTTAATTTCATGGCTACAGTGACCATCCATACGATTCTGGAGCCCAAGAAATAAAATCTACCACTCATCCATTTTTTTCCCATCTGTTTGCCATGAAGTGATAGGACCAGATGCCCTGATCTTAGTTTTTGACTTACTCATTACTCCCTAAAAACCTGCCTTCCTCTTGCCAGATACATGCCATCACTCAGCTTCAATTAATCTGATACTTGATTAAAAGGAACAACAATAGACCTGTGAGAGTTGAATGCTCCCTGTGTCCTTGAATTTCCTATCGACTTCTGAATAACTACCTTCTGAGTGGGATTTCCTTGGTGATTTTCCTATAAATGAGCCTGTATTTCTCTTGAGAAGAGCTTTAGAGTGACCTCTATTTAATAGTAACCTGGGTTCAATTTTAATTAGGCTGTAAGTGGTAAATATTTGCTTATAGACTTTAGGCTGAATAATTAATTAGTAAAGTACTGCTATGTACTGACATTTATATGACCAAACTAATATATCTGATCCAATGAAGTCTTAGTGAAAGCAATTTTTTCTAATCTAATTGTTAAAGATTTAAGATATCTACAAAACTGTTTTTAAAAAATCAGTGTGATTTTTCTTTAAAAATTTATTTCTATTTCAATGGCTTGAATAAAGATGTTCTTTTTGTTAATTAGTCCAAACAGCTATCCTATTGAAACATAATAAAATAGAATTAGACAGATTCTGTATTTTATCCCTTTGTGGTACATTGTTTTAAAAAAACTTAGGTTTTATTTACTCTTCCAATAGATAGATTGTATGATTTGGAAGTCCAATTTTTTTAACAGTTTTATGGGGAGTCAAATTTACATACCATAAAACTCACTCATTTTAACTGTGCTGTTCAGTGATTTTTAGTGAACTTGCAGGGTTGTGAAGCCGTCCTCACAGTGCAGTTTTAGACTCACTCATGTACCCCACTCCTCATTCCCACCCCTAACTCCATGCACCAGGAAACTACTTTCCTTTTTGGGAGATCGTGTACATCTGTGGCTGATTCATGTTAGTGTATGGCAAAACCAATGCAGTATTGTGAAATGGAATAAAGTATTTAAAAAAAAAGAAATGTTTACGTTTTTAAACATGGTAAGATACACATAACATAAACTTTACTGTCTCATTATTCTTTCTATTTCATAAGTTTCAGGTGTCCAGTGTTCTGGGTCTGCATGTGTGCACACAGGAGTATCAGCAGCAGCACAGCTCTTACTGCTCTCAGCCCATGTGGTTCATACCCTTCACCCACTCACTTATCCTCCAATCTCCTCCCCCTCTAGTAATCACTTGACTGTCCTCTGTATCTTTGAGTTTGTTTTGTTTGCTTTGGGTTTTTTTTAGATTCCACATATAAGTGAAATCATATGCTATTTGTCTTTCTCCATATGACTTACTTCACTAAGCATAATACCCTCATGCTTCACCCATGTTGCTGCAAATGGAAAGATTTCATTCTTTTTATGGCTGAGTAATATTCCATTTCAAATCCTGAAAGATGATACTGTGAAAGTGATGCACTCAATATGCCAGCAAATTTGGAAAACTCAGCAGTGGCCACAGGACTGGAAAAGGTCAGTTTTCATTCCAGTCCCAAAGAAAGACAATGCCAAAGAATGCTCAAACTACTGCATAATTGCACTCATCTCACATGCTAGTAAAGTAATGCTCAAAATTCTCCAAGCCAGGCTTCAGCAATACATGAACCATGAATTCCCTGAGGTTCAAGCTGGTTTTAGAAAAGGCAAAGGAACCAGAGATCAAACGCCAACATCTGCTGGATCATGGAAAAAGAGAGTTCCAGAAAAACATCTATTTCTGCTTTATTGACTATGCCAAAGCCTTTGACTGTGTGGATCATAATAAATGTGGACAATTCTGAAAGAGATGGGAATACTAGACCACCTGACCTGCCTCTTGAGAAATCTGTATGCAGGTCAGGAAGCAACAGTTAGAACTGGACAAACAGCAGACTGGTTCCAAATAGGAAAAAGAGTACGTCAAGGCTGTATATCGTCACCCTGCTTATTTAACTTATATGCAGAGTACATCATGAGAAACGCTGGGCTGGAAGAAACACAAGCTGGAATCAAGATTGCCGGGAGAAATATCAATAACCTCAGATATGCAGATGACACCACCTTTATGGCAGAAAGTGAAGAGGACCTAAAAAGCCTCTTGCTGAAAGTGAAAGAGGAGAGTGAAAAAGTTGGCTTAAAGCTCAGCATTCAGAAAACGAAGATCATGGCACCCGGTCCCATTACTTCATGGGAAATAGATGGGGAAACAGTGGAAACAGTGTCAGACTTTATTTTGGAAGGCTCCAAAATCACTGCAGATGGTGACTGCAGCCATGAAATTAAAAGACGCTTAGTCCTTGGAAGGAAAGTTATGACCAACCTAGATAGTATATTCAAAAGCAGAGACATTACTTTGCCAACAAAGGTCTGTCTAGTCAAGGCTATGGTTTTTCCTGTGGTCATGTATGGATGTGAAAGCTGGACTGTGAAGAAGGCTGAGTGCTGAAGACTTGATGCTTTTGAACTGTGGTGTTGGAGAAGACTCTTGAGAGTCCCTTGGACTGCAAGGAGATCCAACCAGTCCATTCTGAAGGAGATCAGCCCTGAGATTTCTTTGGAAGGAATGATGCTAAAGTTGAAACTCCAGTACTTTGGCCACCTGGTGCAAAGAGCTGACTCATTGGAAAAGACTCTGATGCTGGGAGGCATTGGAGGCAGGAGGAGAAGGGGATGACTGAGGATGAAATGGCTGGATGGCATCAGTGACTCGATGGATGTGAGTCTGAGTGAACTCCGAGAGATGGTAATGAACAGGGAGGCCTGGCGTGCTGTGATTCATGGGGTCACAAAAAGTTGGACATGACTGAGTGACTGAACTGAACTGATATATATTATATTATAATGTATATATATGTATGTCTGTTTTTGTGCCAGTACCATATTGTTTTGATTGGTGTAGCTTTGTAGTATAGCTTGAAATCAGGGAGTGTGATAAATATATATACATATATATACATTCACATTTTCTTATCCATTCATTTGTTTTGAGACACTTAGATTGTTTCAATGTCTTAGCAATTGATAATAGTTTTGTAGTGAGCCTTGGGGTGCATGTATCTTTCCAAATTGGTGTTTTGTGTTCCTCAGATAGATGCTCAGAGTTGAATAATTACTGAGTTCATACCTATGATGCTGTGACACAAGAAGACAAATGTATTCTGTCCCAGAGCTCCACAAACCTCTGTGATTGCCTCAGTGGAAAGAGCCATGAGAGGATCTTTGGTTACATTTGCTTTTGTGCTTTTTGTGCCCAGTTGCTGAAATGGCTCAGTAGTGGTGAAGATGAGAGAAGCATCTTGTTCTCTGTAAGAAGCCCCTGTGTTTGTGCTGAGGTGACTTCTGGGAGCATTGAAGGTTGGGGACAGTCTCCAGGGGGAAGCAGCCTGTGATTAGAGGACTGGAGCTCTCCCTACTCCCAGCCTTGGGGGAGGGGAAGAGGACTGGAGGGTAAGTGAACCACCAGTGGCCAACAGTCCATCCAATCATACCTACATAATGGAACCTCCACAGAAACCCTCAAGAAAGGGGCCCAAAGAACTTCTGGGTTGGTGAACACATCCACCCTGGAAGGGCGACCTATTCCAACTCCTTGGAGACAGAAAACCTTGTGCTTGGGACCCTCTGGACCCTGCCCTATGTACCTGTTAATCTGGCCCTTCATCTGGACCCTTATCACATCCTTTATAGTAAACTGGTACATATGTTTCCTTCAATTCTGTGAACTGTTGTAGCAAATTCTGGAGCCTGAGAAGGGGGTTGTAGGAATATCCAGATTATAACCAGTCGCTAGAAGCCCAGAGGACAACCCTGTAGTGGATAAGACATATGAAGTGGAGGATTATGCAGAATTAGCCCTTCACTTGCTCAGTCATTACTGCATCCATGTACTTAGTGTCATAATCAAACTGAATAGTAGATGCCTGGCTGGTATCTGGACAATTGGTGAATTCGCTGGTGTAAGGAAAAAAAAAGACACATTTGGTGTCATAAGTCTTCTGTGAGGAAACGGAACTAGAGTTCTCTACTTTAAAAATCCCTTGATACTAGTTGCATTTTTATGCTTTCTGCCAAATTTCCCTGCAGCCTCCAGGCTGAATAATCACACTTGGTCCAGTTTCCATATCCTTCAAGGTGGTTAGTTTCAATCAGCAGACTCTGAATGGTTTGCTGCTGCTGCTGCTAAGTTGCTTCAGTCGTGTCCGACTCTGTGCAACCCCATAGACGGCAGCCCACCAGGCTCCCTCATCCCTGGGATTCTCCAGGCAAGAATACTGGAGTGGGTTGCCATTTCCTTCTCCAATGCATGAAAGTAAAAAGTGAAAGTGAAATCGCTCAGTCGTATCCAACTCTTAGCGACCCCATGGACTGCAGCCTACCAGGCTCCTCCGTCCATGGGATTTTCCAGGCAAGAGTACTGGAGTGGGGTGCCATTGCCTTTTCCACTGAATAGTTTAAGATACAGAGTGAAGTAAGCCAGAAAGAAGAACAACAATACAGTATACTGACACATATATATGGAATTTAGAAAGATAGTAATGATGACCCTGTAAGTGAGACAACATAAGAGACACAGGTATAGAATGAACTTTTGGACTCTGAAGGAGAGGGAGAGGGTGGGATGATTTGGGAGAATGGCACCGAAACATGTATACTATCATATAAGAAACAAAGTGCCAGTCTATGTTCAATACAGGATACAGGATGCTTGGGGCTGGTGTACGGGATGATCTGGGGAGATGGTGTGGGGTGGGAGGTGGGAGGGGGCTTCGGCATTGGGAGAGGTGGGATGATTTGGGAGAATGGCACCGAAACATGTATACTATCATATAAGAAACAAAGTGCCAGTCTATGTTCAATACAGGATACAGGATGCTTGGGGCTGGTGTACGGGATGATCTGGGGAGATGGTGTGGGGTGGGAGGTGGGAGGGGGCTTCGGCATTGGGAGATCGTGTACATCTATGGCTGATTCATGTCAATGTATGGCAAAACCAATACAGTATTGTAAAATAGAATGAAGTATTAAATTAAAAAATTGTTTTAAAAGAATATAATAAAATTTTGAAGGGCTACTCGTTGGCTAGAAAGTAGGCAAGAGCAGCCAGAGCCTCAGAGCTGGTCCATTTTCTGAGGCTGACAGAATCTGTCAAGGCCTGGCTCCTTGGCTTGTGGACACTGTAGACAGCTCTTCCCTCTATGCCTGTCTATGTCCAGATTGCCTGTTTTTATAAGGACATCAGTCATGTTGGACTGAGGCCCATCATAACAGCCTTGTTTTCATTAATTACTTCTGTAATGATCTTACCTACAAATAAAGTCCATCCAAGATACTGAACCTAGGATGTAAGCCTATGGATTGGGCGGGAGACACAGTTTAACCCATAACACTAGCTCCATATGCAAAGTGTCAAATGGATTGTACACTGCCTCATCTGTTCCTGGTTCGGGGGGAGGGTGATGTGGAGAAAGAGTGGATGCAGACTTTGGGTCTTCTTTAGTGGAAGGTTGGCTTTGCCTGTCCATGAAACTCACACAGTGGAGAATTCCTCAGCCTTGGAAAGGGGTTGTAAACAGTGTGTACAGTGTGTGTGTATATAGTGTGTGTATAGCGTGTGTGTATAGTGTGTGACAGCATGTTATATAGTATGTGTGACAGCATGTGTATGTGTGACAACCTGTGTATAACGTCTGACAGCATGTGCATAGTGTGTGTGTATAGTGTGTGACAGTGTGTGTATGGTGTGTGTTTATAATGTGTGACAGTGTGTGTATAGTATGTGACAGCATGTGTATAATGTGTGTGTATAGTGTGTGACTGTGTGACAGTATGTGTATACTGTGTGATAGCATGTGTATAGTGTGTGACAGTGTGTATGTAGTGTGTGACAGCATGTGTATAATGTGTGTATATAGTGTGTGACTGTGTGTGTACAGTGTTTAGTGCATGTGTCTATAGTGTGTATAGTGTATGTATATTGTGGCAGTGTGTGTATAATGTGTGACTGTGTATAGTGTGTGACAGCTTGTGTATAGTGTGTATAGTGTGTGACAGCATGTGTATAGTGTGTGACAGTGTGTATATAGTGTGTGACAGCATGTGTATAATGTGTGTGTATAGTGTGTGACTGTGTGTATACAGTGTGTGTTTAGTGCATGTGTCTATAGTGTGTACAGTGTATGTATATTGTGACAGTGTGTGTATAATGTGTGACTGTGTATAGTGTGTGACAGCTTGTGTATAGTGTGTATAGTGTGTGACAGCATGTGTACAGTGTGTATAGTATGTGTATAATGTGTGACAGCATGTGTATAGTGTTACAGCATGTGTATAATGTGTGTGTATAGTGTGTGGCAGCATGTGTATAGTGTGTGTGTATTGTGTGTGTGTGTAATATGTGACAGCATGTGTTTAGTGTGTGTGTGTATAGTGTGTGACCATGTGTGTAGTGTGTGACAGTATATACAGTGTGTATAATGCATGACAGCATATGTATGTAGTGTGTGACAGTGTGTGTACAGTGTGTGTATGTGTACAGCACAGATATCATCCTAGCTTTCAGACGTGTTGCTCTGAAAGAAGAGTGACCTAATGTAAAATTCTTCATGGCAGGGATACTAGCTGTTTATTCCTATAACCCACGCATCATTAAATTACCTTTCACAGATAGTTGGTAAAATCAGTGAGATAAACAGGAATATGATTTATGAAGCCACTGAATATATAGCTATTAAAATAGATAAAGCCGTATCATCTAATGAAATGTGAACCTGAGAGTGAAAAGTGTGGGCCAGCTTCAGGGATCGTTCATAAACGTCACATTATTTTTGTGCCTATTCTTTAGGCAGCCTGAATTTACTGTGGTTCTGGTACCTTTAGAGAAAAGCACACTCAGTCCCTCTTTGTGTGTCTCTTGTCGCTGCCAATCTCAGTTTCAGCTGGGGGTCCACATTCAGCTGGGGGTCCACATGAATCTCATCTCTAAAGAGTTCTCAAATTGTTGACATGTTTTTTCAAAATATTGGTATCATTATGATTCCAATGAATTCCAAGTGAAAGCATGATTTTGCCAAAAAATCATGTGGTTCATCATTTCTACAGGAAGTATGTGTTCTGTGCACAACTCTGGAATGCTCACCTTGTGTTATAAAGCAGAGTTAACAGAGCAGAGACTTAATGCCAGACCAACATCTGCAGCTGGTATTTTCATCAAAAATATACCCGAAGCACGACTCAAATAAGAACAAGATAACACGGAGCAGAAAGTCACTCCCATGTCGAGATCAGAATAAATAAAATATGTGACAGCATGTGTTTAGTGTGTGTGTGTATAGTGTGTGACCATGTGTGTAGTGTGTGACAGTATATACAGTGTGTATAATGCATGACAGCATATGTATGTAGTGTGTGACAGTGTGTGTACAGTGTGTGTATGTGTACAGCACAGATATCATCCTAGCTTTCAGACGTGTTGCTCTGAAAGAAGAGTGACCTAATGTAAAATTCTTCATGGCAGGGATACTAGCTGTTTATTCCTATAACCCACGCATCATTAAATTACCTTTCACAGATAGTTGGTAAAATCAGTGAGATAAACAGGAATATGATTTATGAAGCCACTGAATATATAGCTATTAAAATAGATAAAGCCGTATCATCTAATGAAATGTGAACCTGAGAGTGAAAAGTGTGGGCCAGCTTCAGGGATCGTTCATAAACGTCACATTATTTTTGTGCCTATTCTTTAGGCAGCCTGAATTTACTGTGGTTCTGGTACCTTTAGAGAAAAGCACACTCAGTCCCTCTTTGTGTGTTCTTGTCGCTGCCAATCTCAGTTTCAGCTGGGGGTCCACATTCAGCTGGGGGTCCACATGAATCTCATCTCTAAAGAGTTCTCAAATTGTTGACATGTTTTTTCAAAATATTGGTATCATTATGATTCCAATGAATTCCAAGTGAAAGCATGATTTTGCCAAAAAATCATGTGGTTCATCATTTCTACAGGAAGTATGTGTTCTGTGCACAACTCTGGAATGCTCACCTTGTGTTATAAAGCAGAGTTAACAGAGCAGAGACTTAATGCCAGACCAACATCTGCAGCTGGTATTTTCATCAAAAATATACCCGAAGCACGACTCAAATAAGAACAAGATAACACGGAGCAGAAAGTCACTCCCATGTCGAGATCAGAATAAATACCAGAAGTAACCAAGGAGATGTGGGGTTACCCCAGGAAGACTTGTAAGTGTTCTGAGCTGCTTGTGATAAAACAGGATGGTTACTGAGTGAGGGGGGCTGAGGGCGGAGGGGTGCGGCTTTGTCAGGTGACTCCGTCTGTGGCCACTCTGAGTCCAACCTGCCTGGGGGTCCTCCCAAGGCATCTTCTCACGTTCTTCCTGACAGAAGCCAAACAAAATCCCAGAATACTTTTTGATATTCACAGACTTCATAATCCAGTCATTGCCCAAAGGAATATTGACCACGGGGGTGGGGGGACCACCAGATTTGCTTCTCAACAAAGACTTCTGTGGGCACCCCCTTCCCACTGCCTCCCAGAAATGCCTGCCAGGGCCTCGAGATGGGGGCCCACGTCGCCTTTTCTGGCTTCCAGAGTAAGACAGGATCTGCTTGGATGGTAGCCAAACCAATTTTGAGAAACCTGGTGTGGGTCAGTCCTTTGAGGCTAATTTCAAAGCTTTCAGTAAACATCACCCTCCCACTTTCGAGGAGACACAGATACCTGCCCAGAAAACTGTAAACATGTTTTCGCTGCCACTCTGTACTTCCTGTATCCAGTCAGGCCCAAAAGACAACAAGGGCCCCTTTCGCACAGTATTTTCCACTTAGGGCTTGGTCTCAGCCTGAACATGGAGGTGCAGAGGCGAAGGAGAACACTGAGAACGGGCCACTTCTGGGAAACGTCAGGGAAATTCGCGCTGTTCCCTCCGGCCTCGCCAGCCATCACGGCTGTCTTTTCATCGCTCAGGTCACGTGAGTGAGGGCATCCGGGGAAAGTGACAGCAGAGATCACGGGCCCATCCCCTCTCCTCAGGCCCCACCTGACTGGAGCCACACGCTCGGCAGGTCTCTAAGTCAGCACCTTGCGTGCTGAGTTAACTGAGGTCTGGAGACTTGAGCCCGGGACGCTGGCTGTGCCAGAAAGAGGTCCTGGCTGAGACCGCGGAGCCGTGGCCGCGGGGCCGCCCGAGGGCTGCTTCCGCCGCGGCCTCCTCACGCCCCGCCCCGCCAGGCCTTGCGGGCCGCATGCGCGCTGGCTCTGCGCTCTGCGAGGGACCAAGCCTGCTGCAGGGGAGACAGTTCTACCTGATGACTTAGAAACTCACTTTCAGAGCAGCAGCAGATGTTGGAGCACTTCCGTCTTTCCCTGACTGTCGCGTCATTCAGCCATGGTGGAAATGCTGTGAGCCTGGGCACTAGCCTCGGTCTCCCAGTCTGTAAGATGGCGGGGATCATGGAGCCCGGGTCACGCAGGCGCCTGCTCATGGCACCACCACTATGGAACCGTCACACGTCACCAGTGTTTTTCCAGTGATCGCACTTTCTGATGAACTATGAGGAACAGACTGACAACGTAGGGGCAGTGTGCCCGACCCGGAAGTGAGCAGGAAGAGCCCCTTCTTCTGGTTCGTTCATGACACTGAGTGCAGACTCGGAGGAGGCGGTGGTGTGAGTCACAGCGCTTTCATCCAGTGCGGGGCGCCCGCGGGAGTACTCAGAATTCTAAGGTCCATACACAAGTCCAACAGAAATCTCTTCTCGAGTGTGTACTTGTGGGTTTCTGATATTTAAAAGAGAGTTATGAAAATGGAATGTGCACAAGCCAGTCTTTTTTTTTTTTTAACACACTTGAACTGCTTAAAAAAAAACAACTTAAGTTCTTGCAATCTTAAGAGCACGAAGGTAGTTATTGTCAAATACAAACAAAGTGACAGGAGAAACTGTGAAACTCAGTATTAATGTATTTAAGGGAATTCTACTTCTGCAGAGCTTTTGTTTTTATTTTAAATTTATTTATTTTTTAACTGAAGGATGCTTTACAGAATTGTGTTGGTTTCTGCCATACATCAACATGAATCAGCCATAGGTATACATATGTTCCCTTCTTTTTGAGCCTCCTTCCCACCCTCTCTCCCTGTCCCACCCTCCCTTCCTATCCCACCCCTTTAGGTTGTTACAGAACCCTGGTTGGAGTTCCCTGAATTTTACAGCAGACTCCCACTGGCTATCTATTTTACCTGTGATAATGTATATGTTTCCATGTGTCTCTCTCCTTCCCCACCCCACCCCCCTGACCCCTGCATGCCCGGGTCCATAAGTCCATAAGACTCTGTCTGTGTCTGCAAAGTTTGTGAAATACCAGCCTGTAACAGAAGAGAAGCCACCTGTCAGGGAGGCTTGTCTGCACACAGTAAGCTGAAAAAGTCATGTTCTTTCTCTCATGAAATTCTCAAACATATGATTAATACAGCCAAGGACTGACTTAGATTAATTAATTTGGCTAATTTGAAATAACATGGCATTTTGACGGCGTAATTTAGTTGAAGTTCAGTGATGAAAAGCGGACTTGAAGTACTCCTTCCCCAAGTGTTTCAGGCTTGAGACCATTTTACTTTCATGTTGCTCTTACTAGTCATTCCAGTCCCAGGGCGATGGAGAGGAAAACACACTTACCAGCTCATGCTCAGCCATCCTGTGCCCATGTGGACGGCAGGGCGCTCACTGCTCAGTGAGGGCTGGACCACTTCCATCTGATAATGGGCAGTAATGAGTGGACAGGGCTGGGGGAGACAGTGGGGGTGCTGCAGGTGAATCCAGGCAGGGCACTTCACGGGCACACCACTCTCTGCCCCCGCAGCACTTCCACCCCCGCACAGGCAACTGAAAGGAGGGTTGCTTGTAAGTAACCATCTCCTTCAATACTGTATGAAAAACCAAGCAAAAGTGGCCAGGCCAGAACCCAGGGCAAGATCAGGACACACAGTCCACACGGTCCCTCACCGTGGGCCCTCCCCTCCCTGGAAAAACATGGGAGGTGTCTGGGTCATTCTGTCCAGTAGGAGTTTGGGCGATGAGCTGGCTTCACATCTTGGTTCTGCCAGTGCTGCAGCCCATGGTGAGTTCCATGACCAACCCAAGCCCCCTGCATCCTCAGTGCCTGCAACAAGTAAATGAAGCTACACAGGCACGTACTCACACATGCATTGATGCATGCACAGTCACAGACACACATGTGTGCATTATTCCAATTCTATGACATTTCTGGGAAAATGAAAGCTAAGGAGGCAGTAAAAAGATGCATGGTTGCCAAGGGTTAGAAGAGAGGGCAGGGTAAATAGACAGAGCACAGAGGATTTTTACGATGGTTGAAACTTCACTCATTGCTGGTGCGATGTGAAACCATACAGCCACTTTGGGAGATAGTTTGGCGGTCTCCAAATGAACCACAAACTACAAAACCTGCTCTGTGCCCTGGCAGTTATGCTCTCTGTA